>PVKY010008999.1:0-13634 GCA_004027775.1 Bradypus variegatus
AACCTCCTCCCTCCTAACCTCTCCCCAAAAAACCCCATGCAACCAGCTAACATCTGCATCCCACCTTCTGCTGCAATTTAAAACCTCTTTACAGAAATGTATCTTCATAGAGCATTGTTCATAATAGCCAAAAAGTGGAACTATGTCAGTGACCATTAAAAGATGACTCGAAAAGCAAAATGTGGTATATTCATACAATGGAATATTATTTGGCAATAAAATGGAATAAAGTTATAACATGGATGAATCTTGAAAATAGTATATGAAGTGAAGTAAGCCAGGCACAAATGGCAAATATTGCATGATTCCACTTATATGACATATCTAGAATATGCAAAAAAGTTAATATGAGATTACAGGGAAAGGGGGAAGGGGAATGGAGAGTTATTGTTTAAAGTACAGAGTTTCTATTTGGGATGAAAAAAATTTGGTAATGGAAGGTGGTGATGGCAGCACAGCACTGTAAAAATGTAATTATAGCATGGACTTGTACACTTAAAAATGGCAAATTATATATATATTTAAAATTTAAAAAATTTAAAAACAGGAATGAAGTCTGATACAGGCTAAAACATGGACGGATTTTGAAAACATTTTGCTGACTGAAACTTCAGAAAGTCACAAAAGAGTTTATATTGTATAATTCCATTTATCTGAAAAGTCCAGAATAGACAAATCCACAGATAGAAAGTAGATTAGTGGTTGCCGGGGGGTTGGGAAAGGGGAGGACGGAGAGTGACTGCTAATGGGTACAAAGTTTATTTTTGGAATGATGAAAATGTTCTGGAATTAGATAGTGGTGATGGCTGCACACATTGTGAATATACTAAATGACACTGAATTATTCACTTTAAAAAAAAGTGAACTTTTATGGTACATAAATTATATATCTCAATTAAAAAAATTCAACAAGGGTTATGTCTGCTGTCAATAAGGTAGATCAAACTGGAATTTGGGCTTTCAAAAAATAGAAATATGACTAAATAATAATGAGAATAGTTTTCTGACACAGCTGAAATTTAGCTGAGTGAAAATTCCAAAGAAGACTTCTTATAAAAGGCTGCAATTAGTACCCCTTCTCCCAAGGTGACTACTTAAATGGACAACTCACTTAGATGCTATTAGAGGTTCTATGAAATACATTAAAGTTATCATGACTGTGTGAAAACACCAAATTCTACCTATTCATTCACTTTCTAAGTAAAATTCAGATCTTTATATTGTTCACATAATCCTTACACCTAAAGACAACTACTTTTAAGATGGGCATTGCTCATAACACTCAAAATCTCGCCACAATAAAAATCAGATCCAAAAGCTGCAATATGAAATTGTTTCCTTTTTTAGGTTTCAAGTTAAATCAAGCTTAAATGAACATCCCACAGTTGTATATGACGTGCTTTACAACTCAATATTCAGAGGCCAGAATTTGCATGGCACAGACCATGCTGCCATTTTTTAAAATAAACGGTTCCAGTAAACTGTGGTTTAGTATGCAGAGGAGTTTTTGTTCTATTTCAGTCATGAGTCACAGAGTGAATAAAGAAGTTGGTAAACACACACACGCACACACACACACCCCAAGAGTGAAAAGCATAAGATGGGCAAAAAATATCAGAAGGCAGTCTGATTTTGAATTCACACATCTGGTGAATAAAACTTGACCACTGGTGTACTGGAAAGAGTACTGGGATGGGGAATCTAGGTGCTGATCCAGTTCTAAAACCATTACCTTCTAGAGTAGCCTTACAGAAATCATTTGACCCTTAGTAGGCTTCCATTTCTTCATCAGTAAAATCAAAGAAATGGATTCCTGGATACCTAAGTCTTAGAACTCTTTAACAGTCTTGAGTTCTATTGTCAAGTAGCTTAGGAGTGTGGGAGGCCCAGCAATTACACACTAGGCAAGTTTCATATTTTTGTGTACCTAAGAAATCAGAGAGAGTCATAAGAGAACTCAGGATTAACCATAGGGAAGGAGAAAAAGGAAAGTTTATATAGCTCCTGCTGGTGCTGGTTCACTCCTGTTGGACCTGATAACGAGTAAGTACCTTTGCCAAGTTTCCAGGGACAGGAAAGGTTCCCGTATCTCACCACACCCACTACAGTTGGTTCTTCCTAACAGAAATCCAGCAGGGACTCTACAAAAATGCTGTGGAGCACCCAAGTACTTTGAGTCACTGCCTGACTAATAGGACAGAACAATTCTAAGTTAAAGAAACAAAAACGTTTTCTCTTGCTCATATAAAAAAGAAATAGCAGCTTTCAGTCAAGAAATCCTAGATGACCACAGTGAACAATCTGATTTGCAGATACTTAGCACCAAACAAAGTGTCAACCCAAGGAAAAGGAATCATCTATAGAGTTAGAAGGTTCAAAGTACAGAAGTTCAACATAACTGTATTATTATATAGTAGCCTTATATGCAATTTAGTTTATAAATCTAACTTCAACTAAAGAAGAAAACAGTATTACAGATTTGCCGAGGCTCATCACCTCCTTCACAACAAGAGATAATCAGACCAGCCTGTGATGGGATGGCATCAAGAAACAGAAGTCATCGTCACATGAAGTAGCAGGCGGTGACCAAAAGAGGCCAATTCATAAAGTTGTTTCAGGTGGCTCCCAAGATTGCTCCTCAGAAGAGCCCAGGACAGCCCTAGAGAGCCTGTGCCTCGCTGTTTTCTCTCTTGATATCAACAGTTGAGAGAAATTTGGCTTTGAGATATAAGCGATACACACATTTTAAAAATGGGTCTTTCAACCCTTTTTAGGTTCTAATGAATTGGGGTAGCTGGTGGTAGATACCTGAAACTACCAAACTACAACCCAGAACCCATCAATCTTGAAGACAACTGTATAAAAATGTAGCTTATGAGGGGTGACAATGGGATTGGGAAAGCCAAAAGGACCACACTCCCCTTTGTCTAGTTTATGGATGAACAAGTAGAAAAATAGGGGAAGGAAACAAACAAACAAACAGACAAAGGCACCCAGGGTTCTTTTTTTACTTTAATTGCTCTTTTTCACTTTAATTATTATTCTTGTTATTTTTGTGTGTATGCTAATGAAGGTGTCAGGGATTGATTTAGGTGATGAATGTACAACTATGCAATGGTACTGTGAACAATCGAATGTACGATTTGTTTTGTATGACTGTGTGGTATCTGAATATATCTCAATAAAATGAATATTAAAAAAATAAAAATGGCTCTTTGCCAAATATGGCCAAAGGTTGTCCCTAGGTCATACGTCATACAAGCAACCTTCTGTTGCCTGGAGGCAATCCTTTCAGGAAGGGTATGAGCTAGGGTTCTTATCTGGTATCAACATAGGGACTTTTAGATGGTTCGTGGATAGACTTCATGGGATCAGGGAAGGTCCTAAAAGTCTATGCCAAATTCCTTCTTCAAGTGAATTTTCTGGAGAGAGAGCCCTTGGGCAGTCAAAAGATTCTCAGAGGAGGCTGTGAGCCAAGGAAAGTTAAGAAATACTCTGGTTGAGTACTAGTTATAAAACAAGAAACCTACTGAACGTGTACCTGTGAATAAAACTGAAGAGAATGCCTGTTATTCAGGGTGCAAAATGACAAAGGGTGCCAGCTTTTCAAAACATAAAGAAAATAAGACCTGATGGTCAGAATCTTTCGTTTTTGAGGATCAGGCAGTCCGCTCCCTTCATCCTCTAGTCTAGAGGAGGAAAATGAGACCTGTAAGGCTCTTGCCCAAAACTACAGATCACAGATCACAGAAGCCAGGCAAGTGGCAAAGCTGAATGTCAAACTAGGCCGGGATGTTGCCAGGGAGCCAGGGCATGAAATTATGTTTATACTTTTCTCAGAATGAATTTGACCAAAATTTCCCATATCTCTATGAATATCCAACTCCATTAACCTAGCCTTTTAAAATTCTAAAATCAAACTTCCACATGGAATTGGACACATTAAATTAAATAACCCCCACCAAATCATCAATCAAATCACAAATCTTTCATAAAAGCCATCATATAGCAGATTTATAAGGAGGAATGTTAGTGGCTCATCACCTGCACCCCCTCTTCCCCATACTGCTGCACTGTGACTACAACTTGCAAAAGCAGCCCAGGTCTCAGCTCCTTGAGTGAGGTGTTTCTAAAGGTAAGGGGAAAAGACAGCTACTGACAGCCCTTTAAAAAAACACCGAGTCGATAGCAAGCTGACTTCAGACTGGATCTGTACAATTTCAGACTGGATTTGTACAATTTCAATCCGGAAGCTCCCCAACTTGCTAAAGTGTCTCTCTCTTTCTCTCCTAAAGGTTAATGTCAATAATGTTGCCTAAATACTAAATTCTTTTTTTTTCAACCTAGGTCATGGGGTCATTCACAAAGAACACAAAGAGCAACCTTTCCAGGCGCTGTTCACAAACACTAAGTGTGGAAGAATCAACGAGCTGAGGCAATCATTCTGAGATCAGATTAAAAAGTAATTACTGCCATAAAATTTTTCTAAAGAAAGTTGTAGAATATCTGTTTCAATGCCAAACTTTGCCTCAGCATATATCTAAAGTAACCAGAAACTCAGTCTCACCTGAGAAGTGAAACGAAAGTGACATCTGAACCCAAGTTCAATGTCACCATGTCCTTCAGTTTCAAAGGAAGTACTTTAAGAGATTAAAACGGCACACAATTCTAGGGCATTCACAGTGTCTCCAAAGACACATATTATGGTAGTTCCTGACTGCTCATGAATTATATTCAGCCCTTCTGCAAGCTCCCTCCACAGTCTCCCACCCCCGAAGGGATAAGTGGCACCTGTGGCCCGCACAGGCTTTGACAGACTCTCAAGGCTTCCTTGGCAACAACTGAGAACCAGGGTTTCCCGTTCTATTTTGGGTCAAGAAAACTCTCTTCCACCCCAAGTGACCTCAAGTGGACCAGATCAGAACGGGAGAATGCATTCCCGTGTTTTTTCCACCAGGTCAGCCGCCCCAGCTGCAAGACTCCAAAAAGGAAGGAGATCTGGTAGCGACTGGGGCGGCAGAAAACTGCAGCTGGGCTGTCTTGGGCTCACGACGGTGGGTCTGTTCGGGATCCCGCAGCCCGCGGCCGGGCCGGGCCGTCAGCAGCACGCGAAAGAGCAGGGATCCCCGGGGCACGCGGGGGGGGGGGGAGAGGAGCGAGGTTAGGCGGCTGCAGGTGTCGCCGGGGGGAGACGAGGCCGCCCGCAGCCGGCACAACCAAGTGACTAAGAGTGCGGGCTCTGGCCTCGGACAGACTGTCACATTCTCAGGCAGTGTGACCTTGGGCACGTGGCTCGACCGCTAGGCGCCTCAGTTTCCTCATCTCTAAAATGGGGGGGGGGAGTTTCAAGTGGAAACGCACCTTGCAGCGCGGGGCACTGCGCCTGACACATAGTAAGCGCTCTCTGCCTGTGGATTACCACGGGCTCTCGGGCTCCTCTCGGCGCCCGGGGAACCGGGAAAGCCCCGTGCAGGGGACTCCCCAGGAGGCGCATGCGGGGCCGGGCCGGGATGACTCCCACCAGGACTCACCAAGCACGTCGGCGGAGCGGTGCCGGGCAACGAAGCACGCATCGTCTCCGTAGCACGCGCCCTTCTTGAGGAGGCCCTTACGGAAGTCCTTGCCGAAGCCGCAGCCAGCGGTCACCAGCCCGTAGTCGCCGCCGCCGCCGCCGCCGGCCCTGGGGTCGGTCTGCGAGAGACCGCCGAGCACGGCGCGGGCCACCAGCCGCCCGTACGAGAGGACCGAGAACATCGCCGCCGCCGCCCCCCCGAGGAGGCGGGGGGCCCGCAGAGCAGGAGGACGCGGAGGCCCGGAGCCGGCTCTCTCCTCAGCCGCAGACGCACCGCCGCCCGAGCGCTCCTCCGAGAAGCGCGCAGTCGCCGCCGCCGCCCTTGCCCGACGCGCGGGGCCTCGCACACGCTCCGCCGCGCGGACCGGAGCCAGAGCGAGGTCAGAGCTGGCGGCTCCTCCGCCACTGTCTGACTGGGGTCCCGGCTGCAGCCGCCGCTGCCGCCGCCATCTTCCGCTCCACTAGCGTGTTCCGGGCCGTACCGGAGCACCGCCCCCTCTCGGGCCCCACCCCTAGCCCCGCCCACGAGCCGCGGCCCAGGCCCAGGCCCCGCCCCCTGGGCTCGCTGCCCTATGCAGTCACCGAGGCCGAGCGTGCGCAGAGGGTGTGGACGCAATATCTCCCGGGAGCTGTAGTCTGGTAGTTGTAGTCGCTTTTGACTCGGCTGCCTAGGATCAACGACCTAAGACAGGTCTCCAGATGCGGGACCTACGTTAGGTTACTAAGAATTACCAGTGGGCTGTTTGAGGGTTTTCCCCACCCGTATTAACCGTAACGTTTAAAGGTTATTGTTTTAAATTATACCACCCTCCCTTTGAACAAAACTTGAAAGAAATCAGGATCAGTTCACATGATGTTATTCGGTATTATATTAAGAAATTGAAGTATACAAACCTAGTGACACCTCCAGAATTATATACTGGAAGGGTTCAAGGACGACAGTCTTGTTGGAAAGAAGACTTTTTACATAGCTCTTTAGAAAAAAAATTCTATGATGTCTATGTCAAAGAATGGGAAATGGGGGGATGGGGTGGATAATGGAGATATAGGGAAGGCCACTGAAGACACGATATGGAAGTGTTTCAGAATTTCCAAGCTGATTCTGCCAAACTAGGAGAAAAAAATTTCAGTCCCCGAATTTCTTGGCCCCAAATCTTGGTTTATTTGAGAGTCCACCTGGCCAAACAGGTCTTCTCCTGACCTCTATCTTGCTGTCCTGGGATGTCTGGGAGTTTCCAAGACTTGCACAGATGAGGCTCCTTTCTCAATCCCTCCACAGCTATAACCTTGTCATCAAAGGGACAGCCTTTGGCAAGAACGGTGGCTCTCCTTCATTTTAAGCTCTTGGACTAGTCCTATCAAACACATCATGTAGTCTTCCCCATATTTTGACTGTTATAATAAATAACTTTCTTCTGAAGTTATTTGGATTGGATAAAAGCTGAATATAATGGGAAATTTGTAATCTAATGGGGAGATTAGTTCAGCAAATATATACATGTTTGTATATGTACACGAATGTATATAAAGAGTCAACTTCTTAACCATGTTCTGCAGGGCTGCACATATTCTAGCCCCTGCATACTTCTTCCATTTGGTGCCAAGTTCCCTTCAGTAACTGGCTTCTAGCCAATGGCCTTCTTTATGTTCCTAAACAAAGGCAAGCTCACAGCTGCCCCAGGGCCTTTGCCCTTGCTCTTCCTTCTACCCACTAGAATGTAATTCTATAATCTGAGGGTCTTTATCTTTGGTTTTCATTGCTGTATCTCCATAACGTATGTGCACACAGAAAATACTTATATGAATGAAGGAAAGGATGAGTGAATATTTTACTAGATTCTAAGCTCAGGAAGGGCAAGGACCATTTACCATTATTAGAATCTAATGCAATGCTTGGCACACTGTAGGTGAGTTTGTAAATGTCTACTGAATAAAAGAAGGAATGGCTGAATGGGATACATAAATATAGAAGAATAATGTTTTTTTAATAAAGGAGGAATGATTGAATGAATGGGGTTCACAAATAATAAAGGATAATTGAGATTTGGGGCAAATAATCCAATTTTTAGTTTTATTGAAACATTTAGTATATATCACCCAAGAAACACTGGTGGTTTTCCAATTCACTTTTGACAGGACTGTAGTTAATTTGGGATCCCCATCTCATTCTTTAAATGATTCTTTTTTATACCTTTCCTAATATGCCAAAAGTCCTGCCAACCAGCCACTCAAATTATATTATTCCGCTATCCTAATTACTGTCATCATTAAACTTTTGTAGTTCACAGCTTAACAAGTATTCTCTCTCTATGTTTCTGTCCTCAAGGGTTTTCACCAAAATTGGACTGAATCAATCACTTCACATAATGAGTGGCATTTTTTCAACTCTACAGGCACACACAAGTTTATTTACTAGATAAAAGATGTAGCAGTCCCAATAATGCAATTGCACCATGCTATTGTCTCTGACTCACAAGAATTGCAGAATGCCCAGGAGCGGGGGTGGGGTCTGAGCGAGGCCTCTGCCTTGGCATTTCTGTCTGTGTCATCTGTGCTAAAGGTTATCCTTTCAAGCACACACACCACTACCAACTCCTAGCCAGGCTGTCAGGTAATTCTACCCCAAGGACAAACTTTTTAAAATAACGTATCAACCCCTATTCCTTGCCTCGTCAAATTCCTTCAGCCTTTTCCTACCTTTCATTTTCAGAGGATGTATTACCTAATTTCTGTGTCACTCATAAAAACCGGTTGGATGGGATGAACAGGAACATATGATGCGTCTCTAAGGCTGGTAACCTCTGCTCTCATCCAGCTGCTGTTTTCACAGTTAAGTGATACGGGTGCCTTGAGTTTCCGGCAAAGGAGTTCTTGCAAATTAGTTGCTCACAAAGTGAATACAATCCTTTCTCAAAGCTCCCTTGCACTTTTCAGAAAGGAGAGGAGACAGGGTCTTAGCTTCCCTTGAATCATTTATTCCAATGCCAGCTCTGAAAAGTAGTATTACCATCACTGGGATGCCAGGAAGGGTACTTTGAAAAATACCTTTTCCTGTCCTTCCCCAAGGGCACTATCCACGTTTGACATTTTGCTAGACTTAAAAAGACCTAGGAGTTTTCTCCTTAATAGAGTTACATTCCTAGCAATTCTAGGATTCCTGGGAGGTCAGTTGTCACGCTCAGAGGAGAACGAGTGGTGAAAATACCATCTGTGCTCCCAGGCACCTCGATGGCATTAGGCAAGAGCTTTGCACTAGAGTCACCCCAGCTCCTAGAAGCTTCCCAGCTCCTAAAAAAAGAAAAGGGAAAAAAAAAAGAGACATGAATTCCCCAGTGAAATTTTCTGCCAGACCGGTACGCTGATGGCTTCTGGTTTCTCTCTGCTAACTTATTCAAAAGGAGCACTAATTAGCTTATGGGTTTCTCAACCTTGGCACTATTGACATTTGGGGCTGGATAACTAACTCTATGTTGTAGGGGCTGTCCTGTGCATTGTAGGGTGTTTCATGGCATACCTGGCCTCTACCTACTAGTAGCCATAGCACCACTCCCCCCTCCCCTAGTTGGGACAACCAAAAGCGTCTCCAGACATTGCTAAGTGTTCCCTAGGGCAGGAAACAGAATCGCTCCCAGTTTAGAACCACCGGGCTATGGCAATGCCAAGCAAGGGAACAAATAGTTGGCGAGTACTCGTTATTCCCTAAGGCACTAAGCTAAGGCAGTCACATCCTAGTAGGGGGGTTCAAATACAGTAAATATAGAATGAAAATAAGCACCATTGGTTCAAATAAAGGAGGACTCTGGGAAGGGGAGATGGAACCCATTTGAGTGGAGGGACACTCAGGTTACTTCATGAAGAAGATGACACTTGTGAGAGGCCTGAATGGACAGACAGGGTCTGGTGGAAAGGGAGTTCTAGTCATTCCAAGGAGAATGTATCAAGTTTCTATTTTGAGGACTGCAGAGTGTGACTGGAGACGGGCAAGATGTCTAAGGCAGCTCGACCTTAGGGTATGAATGCAGAATAACGAGAAATGGGGCTGGGGAATGAATACTCTGGGACCTATTAGAAAGAATTGCTATAATAAAAAAAAAGATGGACAATAACAAGTATTAGCAAGGATGTGGAAAAACCGGTATTCTCATACACTGCTGGTGGGTATGGAGAATGGTGCAGACACTTCTGAAAACAGTTTGGCATTTCTTCCAAAAGTTGAACATGGAGTTACCATATGACTGAACAGTCACTCCTAGATGTACACAATTGAAAAACGTATGCCCATGCAAAACCTTGTAGACAATGTTCATAGCCATGTTATTCATAATAGCCAAAAAGTGGAAACAACCCAAATGTCCATCAACTGATGAAGAGAGAAACAAAATGTGGTATATTCACACAATGGAAACTTATTCAGCCATAAAAAGTAATGAAGTGCCAAAACATGCCCCAACAGGGAAGAATCTTGAAAACATCATGCTCAGTGAAAGAAGCCAGACACAAAAGGCCACATACTATAAGATTCTATTTAAATGAAACATCCAGAATAGGCAAATCCATAGAGACAGGAAGTAGACTGATGGTTACTAGGGGCTGGAAGAGAGGGAAATGAGGAGTGACTGCTTAATGGGTATAGGATTTCTTTTTGGAGTGATGAAATATTATTGAATTAGATAGTGGTGGTGTTTGCACAACCTTATGAATATACTAAAAGCCACTGAATTGTACACTTTAAAAGGGTGAATTTTATTGTCTGTGAATTATATTTCAATTAAAATAATTTAGGCCCTACTACAGAGGGGCCTTATATGCCAGGCTGAGGGTACTTCATGCTGAAGATATCAGTGGGTCACTGAATGCTTTTAATATGCCAGATAATAAGAGTGGGACTGAGAATACTAACGAGAGAACAACAGATACCATATCTGAGCACTTAGCATGTGCTTTCCCTGCACTTCTTGGATCACCCTATAAAAACACACAACCCTCCAACACTCGCTCTTGATTATTCTTCAAAGCATACAACACCATCTAACAGACTGTTTTACTAATTTATTTAGTTTACTGTTTGTCTCCTCCCTGACTGGAATAAGTTCCATGAAGGCAGAGAAATTTGTCTGTTTTATACGCTGTTTTTATCCCAAGTGTCTGGAACAGATGATAAATACATACCTACTGAGTGAATGCTGTTGAATAAAAGAAAACCACACAGAGTCCAGAACTTATTTTACAGGAGAGAAGAGGAGAGGGGGTGAGTCATGCTTTCATCCCCTAGGAAGTCAGTGGAGGGGCTAGGCTGAGCTGCACAGGCCACCTTGCGACTCTTAGCACCCACCCTGCAAAACCCTTTTGAAGGAACATAGCCATAGATTGAATTTCCACTTCCCTCATCTTGCTTTGCATCACGTGTGGTGGTCATTTTTTTCCCACTTAGAATTTATTCCCCCTTTCTGTGATTATAGTGCTTTGATATTTCTTTGAGGAACGACCCAGCCCCATCTTGGTTCATGCGGTTTGGGTGGAGCTGGACTAGGGTTCCCGGGGTGGACACATGACCCAGGTCTGACCAGAGTGTTGCATTCTCTTAGTCACAGTGATTGGTCCGAAGGGAAGGCACATGATCAAAGCCAGACCAATGAGATTTGATTCTGGGACTTTGGCTGAAAGTAGTAGGAAGGAGAAATTCTCACCAGCCTTGCTAAGCTGGAAGAACACAAGCTTGGGTCTGCTGACCACCACCTTTGCTACTACCTAGGAAGAGGCAGCCTGAGAATGAAGCCAATCCAGAGGGAAGGAGAACCTAGAAAGTGCAAGAGACAGAGGTCTGGTGACATTGACTGAACCCCCAAACCCAGCTTTGCCTAGAGGAAATCAGTCCCTGCTTTCAAATGATCCCCCTATTTTGCTTACACTCCTTTGGGTTCAGCTTGTAATGTTAGGAATCCTGACAAACACATGATGTGACCCAGGTACCATGGCCACCGTTATTGTATCAAGTAAGTCTGCAGTCCAAAGACAGCTGTTGAGGGGAACTCATCCTCCATTCCTCATGTTTCTATAGAGAGGAGGAGCTTCCACTCCTCAGGAGAAAAAGTACTGAAGGAAAACTTGGGACTTTTCTCTTTTGTACCTCCACAAGATTGAGGAATGTGTTGTCTGATGGCTGCGTTTGCGGAGAAAATGGCAAGCATGTTGCCCAGTCCCTTTCTCTTTTTTCTTTTTTGCTGTGTTCTGACCTTTGCATACTCATGTTTCCCTCCTCCACTGGGAGGAACCTGTTCCTATGAAGGAGGCTGGCAGTAACCCCTTCTGCCTGCAACTGGATAAATCAATTTAATCTAGATGGGGACCGCGGGCAGAGTAAGCCATGTTCTCCAATCAGGCATATCAATTTTGAACTCTAGCTGCCTGATTCATGCATCTGCTTCTCAGTGGGTTCAGAATTTGAAAAGGCTGGGAAGGGCTTAATTAATTCTCAGCCCATAGGCCGCAACATGTTGATTTCTGTTCAGAAAACTTTGAGACATGGGCACAAGGACTGACATTTGGGGGCTAAAATGACACATGGAGATCAAGTTCCTGGTTCATGAAGGGCTCTGGGCTTAAAGGTAATTGTAGATCAAGTGGGTTCCTTACCTGGGCAGTTCCTGACAGCTACAGTTGTTCAGCAGGATTTTAACTAGCAGAGGCCGGGTACAAGGGCCTCTGGGGCAGGCCTTGACCTAACCTGTGTGAGCACAGTATTGACCTCAGCAGGTAGCTGGGACAGGGAGTAGATGACTGGGAAAAGAATCTCTCTGTCCAGGGAAGGCTCACTTCAAAGCAGGCAGAGCTTTAATTTATAAACTTCTAGCTCTGGGTGGTAGAATATTTTTGCTTCTTGTAGTCCCTCTTTCAACAAAGACTTTAGGCTCGGACTTTAAGGAGCCAAGACAGCTAAGTTCTGTGGGATCTCCTGGAGCTCTTGTTTATAAGATTCTACCCTTTTTACACTGTGAAATAGATGTCACAGGGTTAGCTGCCCAAAACCTTCTCTCCTGTAGGTTGTTCTGAGCTGCATTCAAGGTCAAGGCAGGACCTGTGAAGAGGCTGATCTCTTGAATGCATTTGGCTTGTCACATGCTCATCCTATCACTGCCACCACATGTTGGCTTGGCTCTGATTTGTTAATTGCGTAAGCCCTGATCATGGCTTTGGATGTGGGGAGCCCAGACTCTGACTTTACCCGTAGAAATACCCACATATTTTATTAATGAAAACAAATGAAGAGGACAGAGCCCTTCTTCTACAGGAGATAGGCTTCTTTGTGCACTGAGGTAGAGGAAGCTCATGGCAACCCCAAAGCTAAAAAGGCAGTTAGTGACGGCTATGCCGGGAAGCTAGCCTCTGGGAAACAGGTTTGCTCAAGAAATTAGGAGGAAGTAGCTTGTTTTTAAAAAGATGCTTCTGTCCTACCATCAGAACAGAAGCACTGGATGAGTGAAAGGCAAATAAAAGGAGATGGACTGATTAAGCTGGAAGAAGGTAAGGAGATTTTTAAGCTAAAGGCATGATCTTAGCAGACAGACTGGACTGATAGGAAAGGAAAATGGTGTTTTTTTTTTATTAATAAATTTTATTTTGAAATAAGTTCAATTGTACAGGAACGGTTGCTAAAACAGTACAAATCCCATACCTACAACTCCATAATACCCCGACCCCTCTCCCCCGATAACCCCAATCCATCACCCTTAAGATCCTGTCACACCACCGTCTCTTCCCCTCCCTCCCTCACATCCATATATATAGCCCAAATCTTCCCATTCCACCCCTCTCTAGCATTCCATTAGTGTGATTAATCACATTTAGAATGTTGCAATGCTATTACCTTCCCACCATCCATTTCTATAAGTTTCCCTTCACCCCAAACAAAAATCCTACTCTCATTTCTTAACTCCCCATTGCCCCTTGCCCCACTTCTGGGAAACCGTACTCTACTTTTCATCTCTTGGGTCATATTCTCTGATACTTTCTCTGTGTTTACCATGGGGCTTAAATTTAACATCTTAAATCTATAACAATCTTG
>PVKY010009000.1:0-13634 GCA_004027775.1 Bradypus variegatus
AAACTCTGCAGCCTTATTCCTGTCACTTTTTATAGTCAACCTGTATTCATCTGAGTTTGATAATGATGGATTTTTCTTCCCTGAGTTTTATCTGTGCTAGCAAAGCTTTCCTAAAATTTAAAATGAAATTCTAAACTGACAAGAACTATCTCACAACACAAGGCAAAGTCTGCATTCTTTTCCCCAATTATTAAGGAAGCTAAAATAGCTTCTAAAATGAATGACCTAGCTCCTTTCCGCGGAAGGCACAGAAAAGGTACCAGGAGTCTTCAAATTCCTGTTCAACTTCCTCCTCACATGGGATTTGGATTTAGACTAGTTACTCTGTGCAGTAACAATTGGTGTTAAATTTCAAAAGGTGCATTAGAGAGAATGTAATCTATATGTGTGGTCTATGATTGGTCTTGGTTTCTTCTCAGAATTTACCAAAGAGCAGGAAACCTTTATATTCTAACAGTTAAGTTAGTCTTGATTTGTAGTCTTTCATTATTTCCTCCAAATTAACCATCTACTTCAAACTATTTCTTCTTTAAAAAAAAAAACATACTTTTTCATGATTCTATAAAAATTGAACAGGGCAAAACTTTCAAAAGAAAACAGAGAAAACACACCTGCAGACTAATTTATATTAATAGTGTGCTACACTATTAAGGAAATATGGAAAACATTATTTTTGAACCCTTTAGCATTTCTGACATATGAAGGTGGTCGCCTGCCCATAATTCTTCAATGATTATCTGAAGCTCGCTTTTGTTCTTTTTGTTTCTCTTGCCCCCAGTAGGATAACAAGTGTTACTTTCACTCAACAGAAGTTAAGACAGATATTTAATAAGAGAAAGCTTTATCAGGGAACAAAGTTTAAATTCCATCCCAAACTAGAATATCTGAATCTTTTGAGGCAAAGTATGAAAAAAAGAAATAGACCACTGATTAATGCTTTTCCATTTAAAATATGAAGGCAGAGAGTGGTTATCAATTTTTGAGTGTGTGTACCTTAAGCTAATGAAATGACAAATTTACAAGAATCTTCTTGTCTTCACGGCATCCATGATGCTCTTCTCACAGGTCATTATAATTTGTGTTTGATGTGAGGGATCAGCATATATAGGCTGATTTTGATGGGCTTTAAATATTAGTTCACTCTCCTGAAGATTATAGCTAACAATACTTTGTAAAACGTAATTTAAGTTTTTTGATAACACACTAAAATTTTAGAAGTTGGGGGCATTATGGAATTTTCATTCTTTTGGGTCTCAAGAACTTTAGAAAACAAAAAAGATATGGCGGGCAAGCTTTACCAGCTGCTGTTCTACAGTTCTACAGCCATTTTCTCTGGGTCAGTGAGAACAGCAGCAGTCATCTGAGGTTTATTAACAAAAGCAGCAGGAGGGATGGGGATGAGAACATGGAGCTCAACAGCTTCAGAAAACACATTCAAATGTCCTATCCCACTGATGCTCACAATAGACCAGTAAAATTGGCAAATAGGCAGAAAATGCTCCAAAGAAGCCAGGGTTATAAGTATATTAGTCCAAGGTCACAAAGCCAGTGAAAGGCAAAGATAACAGTTCTTACTCTCAGACACTGTCCACCAAACAAAGGCAAAGAAAATGTAATGACCCTCTGTGCTCAGCCCTGGGACTTTTTACCTCAGTGATCTTTTCCATTCCATGACTAACCCAGCATAATATGTGTTGATTATTTGAATTTTATAATTCCCTTCCAGACCCTTCCTTTGAGCACTAGGCTTATGGATCCACCTGCAAGTGCAACATCACCACTTGGGTGCCTAAAAAGCAAATCTATTCTAGCAAGACTCTTGATTCCCCTCCCCAGTCCTCACCCTACACCACCACATGGCCATAAAATCTGTTCCTCTTGGATTTCCCCATCTCAGTGAGTAACACCATGAATCAACCCAGGTCTAGGAGTCATTTTAATTTCTTTCTTCCCTTCACCCAGTAATCCATAACCAACGTATCAGCAAATCGGATCAATTCTACTCCAAAATACTATGTACCTCAGTTTCATCACTCTCCCCATCTACACCTCCACTACTGGAGCCCAAGCACCATTCTTAAAGCATGTCTTCTCAGGGTCCCTTTCATTAAACCATTCAACTTGCTAGTGACCCATTCCAAGAAACTTACCCATTCATTTGTAATACATAATAAAATTGCTTTTCCTCCTGCCTCAACAAGTTAGTAAGAGGATTAAATGAAATAAATACGTGAAAGTGCTTTGAAAAGCTAAAAGCATTATATAAAGTATTATAAAACAGATACTGCACAGATTTTTCTGAGCTTTTGTTTATAAGAAAAAGGAGCTAAGTGAATCTAGCTTTTTAAAAAGAGCTGGCATTTGTCTCCATTACTAGAATGCATTTTAGCTAGTTCTAGCTTTTTCTATTCAAACTTTTTCTATTCTAGCTTTTTCTACCACTTAAGAGGACTGGTGCATGACAGGAAAGCACATGGCTGCCCCAGTTAACCTCATCAACAAATAAGAAATAGCCAGATAAATCTTACAAATGTCATGTTTCTGACTAAAAAGAAAATAAAGAGCCGGAAGGCACAGTTCTGAAAGCTGGGAAAATCAGCCTCAACACCCTCAAGGTATTCTCATCCCCACTGTCCTCCCTCTCTACAGGATGTAGAAGGTAGATGCTCTGAGATGCTAAAACCCCGAGGCTGCAGGGTCCCTCCAGAGGTCAAGGGCACATCATGACTCTGACCCAGGACTATTTATCTAGCTCCTAGAAGCGCTGCCAGACAGATAGCTGGGGCTACAGCCACAGGCCAGACACTGGCTGGTCCCCAGTTCATTGTCCCAGGGTGCAGACATCTGCCCTTGCTGTGTATTTCCAGGCACAAGAAACTGGCTCTCAAGTAGGAGATAAGCCAAAGGCAAGAAAAGGCAAGATGCTTCCAATAAAATGCACAGTTACATCATATTCAAGTTAGATTTAATTGCAAAGGCATTCAGATCTTTAAAGAAATTGTAACAACTGCATACAACTGAAATTAGGGCTGGATAAACATGTTGCAGGACATAATGTTCCTGTCTTTATGCTTGCCCCAAAAGTAGGCCTGACAAATTGCACAGTCCTTTCACTACTTCTATACAAATTCATATTATTCTATTTAATTTTTCATTGATACTCTTCCAACCAGTTGTCATTATTTCAGTTTTACTTAACTTTACTGGTCAGTTAAGGACTAATACGGAGTGACATTTAATATATTTAATATATCCCAACTACATGGGTCTACAAACTTTTTCTGTAAAGGACCAGACAGCATCTGATACTTTGAGGGCCACATACTGCCTCTGTCACATATTCTTTATCTCTCTCTCTCTCTTATTTTTTTAACAGCTCTTTAAAGATGTAAAAACTATTCTTTATTTTTCAGCTGTACAAAAACAGCCACAGCTGCAGTTCGACAACCCTTGTTGTAAACAGTAACTGTGAACAAATCATATAAAACAAACACTGTATTTGTTTTATTTAAAATGAATAAGCCTGTCATTTAAAACAAACCACATTGGTTCAATGGGTTTTCTTTTCCTGAAGTAGGTACTAAAACTCAGAATATTTTCTATTACAGAAGGATAAGAAATATATCCTGACGCATTTCCATGAGGCAAAAAATTCTTCCCAGATATTTTTTTCTCTCTGCCCTAGGTGGTCAGGGATAAAAGATGATCACTAACAACTAATGAAGCATCACTTATGACATGCACATTTATAATGAAATTTAAAAACCTGAGTTTATATCATTCAGATTGATAAAACAGATTTGTGAAGCCTCAAAAATTATAAATAGATTCAAAGTTAAAAAGCCAAAAATAGCTAGAATACAATTCACCAATCCATCAAGAAAGGGGGGATATATTATTAAAGTGACTTTTTCTTTTAGGATCTCTGCACTAACAATAGGAAACAGCACCAAAATTTTGTAAGGATAATGGCACACCCCACAAAGGCAATGAGGTCCATTGTACCTAAGATAATGGAACTGTCTCACGTAGTTGCTGCATTGTTACCTAGCAACATGAAATAAAATGTCAGGATTAGCACTTCATTTAAATTTTTATCGTCAATAAACTGCATTTCTATTCTGCTGGTCTTCTGGATGCAAATGGTCATCGAGCTGAGAATTGTATCTAGCAATCTACGAGAGTATGCAAAAAAAAAAAAAGAAGCTAATACTGGGCATTCACCAAGGCCACATTTTTATATTTACCACTTCCTCAGTAGAAGCAGCAAAGATTAATATAAGAGGGGGCTATTTTGCCAAAATATTCAACTACAATATGTTTTCATTAAATACATTTTCATTAGCACCAAAGTATTTTCAAACTGATGTAGCATTTCATGAAAATTCAAGAAAATGAATGAATCATGTTTATATACTTCAGTACTTAAAAACAAATGGAATCAATAAGTTTATTTAATTTAGTTCTGTTAGGGTATTATCATCTTATCTGTAACTGGCTAAATCTGTAGCACAAAAATGTACAGGTATCTCTTTCAAGGTGGCTTAATAATCAATTAAAAAATGAAATCCAAAAGCATGAATAAAATCTTATAATTGAAAATCTACAAGGAAAAGAAATTTAAATTAAGATAGTATATAATTTAACAGGTCTAAAAATAACACCCTTCGCTTTACAAGTTCCCAAAACATCTATCCACTGGACCCTAACGTTGAAAGTAATTTAAACATAGTTAAGTTGTATAAAATTCTATAATCAAATGAGTTTGAATTTTCTCACAGCATTTAATATGTTCCTATGTTCTGAGAATGTCTAAAACCCAGAAATAATACAGTGACTCTGAAGCACGTCTAACCATTAGAGCATTTTATTTATAGTACGTATTATCAGTATACCTTAGTGAAGTGGGCCCCCTTCCCCTCAATCTTCGCCCATTAACCATTGTGAAACTAATTGTTAAATAAGTGGCAGCAAGCCATAAGAAAAAAGTGAAACTGTGGTTGTATGCATTAGCCAAGCGTGACCCCTTCCCAATAGTTGTACTAACTCCAAGCGAAACTCTCCCCCAAGCGAAACACTTTGTGAAAGTTTTGTACCAACTTCTGTGCCAATGTTACTTAAGTAACCAATCACTAACCGCCAGCTCTGCTTCTGTTACTAAACCTTGCTATGGTACCAAGAATATTGATGCCAATTTCCTTGTATGTAGTTGCCATGTAATCATCAAAAACATTGTGTGTCACTAAAAGCGGTAACCAATCAAAAGGTTGCTATCTGCTTCTGTTCACGAGCTTACTGCATGATCAGGATGTGGTTTTGGCCTATATAAGCTTTCAGCAAACTCAGGAGGGGGCTGCTCACTGAACTCCCTGTGTGGAGTTACGGTGGGCAGTCGCCAGCTGGCTAATAAAGGCTCTCCAAAATTTCAGTTTGGCTGTCTTGAATTTGACTCGCGGGCACTGTAACACTTAGGGTACTGAAATACTGTTCCCAAACAGAATTTGAGAATCACTGCTGCCTCTGCCCCATTAAAAAGTAGTTTTATGGGCAATGACTTATTTTAAAATGTTAAACTTCAAACCATGTGATTCTGATTTTTTTAATCATTTTTTCTCCTAAGATCTACATTTTCCTTATGTAAAGATATTTGGTAAAATACTTACTTTGACTACAGGGTAGCAATATATGCTGAGTATCATGCATGCCAGTCTACACAAACATCATGTGACGGTAATTCATCTCAGAGCCAAATACACTGTACCCCACATTAGTGTGACAAAGGAGAACAGAAGGAAGAAATACATACATGTAGTTTCAGAATGCATTATTTATAGAATTAAACCCAAGTGTTTCAAGTTCTCCTTAGTTTAGTATACCCTTAAACCTGTAAAGACAAATAATAAGTGTTCTGAGAGCCATAAAAAATTTTTTGAGTTCTCCTGGAAAAGAGCATAATAAAAAAAAAAAGAAAAAAGGAAAGGAAAAAGAAGATTACTGATTACAAAGATAACTAATTACCACTATCACAATTCTTTCATTCCTTATGTATGAAAAGTGCATAGTTTTCCATGGAGAATAATCTAAAACAATGGTTCTCAAGCACTGTCCCCCCAGACCAGCAGCATCAACATCCTCAGCTTGGCAAAAAATGTAAATTTTCAGGCCCCAGAGCTACTGAATCAGCAAGTCTTGGGTGAGGCCCAGTAATCTGCATGTTTTACAAGGCCTTCAAGTGACTGTGATGCAGGCTCAAGTCTGAGAATGACTATTCTAAAAGGAAGACTTTTTCGATTGTACATGCATTAAATCAATACACAATAAAGCAATAACGGAGCACAACCCTAGAAAAAAATAAGGCCCAATTTAATTGGTTCAACAAATATCTAAGCACAAAGCAGTGGTTAAGAACATGCATTCTGAAGACTAGACCCCTGCACTCAAATCCTAGTGCTCCCACCCACTGATGCATCAGTTTCCTTATCTAAGCAGCATCTGCCTCACACATGCTGGGTTGTGTTTTGCGTGTGTGTGTGGTTTTTTTTTTTTGTTTTTTTGGGGGGGTGGGTAGGAATGATTAAATGTCAAACCCAGACAATGATACCTGGCACAAAGTAAGTGTTCATTAATGTTAACCATTAATATTATATAGCAGGTGTAGGGATACAATAGTACAAAAACCAGACAGCCTCTTCACTCCTGGAGTTGGAAACCAAGAGATTCTAGTCTCCTAATGCATATGAAATATGATCTTGGGCAAGAAACTTATCTCATTTGGCCTCAGACAAACTTATTCCATTTGGCCTCTTGAACTCCCAAATATCTTTTTCAGTGATAACTATCTGCTTTGGACCTAGACATGCAGAATATGCCACAGATATAGCACTGACTGATGGTTTTCAAAAAACAGGAGACCTTCCCACAGGCATTTTATGTGTGCTGCTGAAGGTACAGCTAGTTTTCTCTATCACCAGCTCCACAACAAAGACTGAGCAAGGAGAACTAATCTGCAATGAGCTCATCATTACTGTCACTCCTGGCAGATTTCTGGTCCCCCATTATCCCCACTTCTATCAGTCAAGTTCCTGCAGGAAACAAACCAACTCAAATGCTTCCAGGAAGGAGACTTGAATGAAGGGACTATTTACAGAGAAGTGATCAGGGTTAAGGGAACGAAGGAGAGATGGCAAGGTACCCAGATACTACCACAGCAGGCAGCTGAAGGACTGAAGGAGAGAGGAGAGGAATAGAACCCGGTGGAAACCAGAACCGGAGAGGAGGGGCCGCCTAACTGGGAGAACACTGCCCCTTCCAGAGATGGCACAGGAAAGGAGGAAGGGAATAGAGAAGATCCAAACTTCCCTCGTCCTCCAATTCCTGCCATTGCCTCCTATGGGCTGAACACAACCAGAATCCAAAGGAGACCAAATCACACAGCAGGACAGAGTGGATGAAGAGTGTGTATGTTCAGTGACAGGGCAGGGGCAAAGGGGAAGGGATGGAAAGGTGAGGAGGCAAATGGTCAATGATGAGCACACTGAGTCCCCTGCTTTCCTGGGCCCGTTTAGCCTGCCTTCTGCCAGGTTTGGGCATGTTTGAGGTAAGAGAAGGATCAAGCATACCACCTGAGTCATGCTTACCTTGCCTTCTGAGATGAGGAAAGGAAGGCAAGCATTTTTATATGAACTTCAAGAGATAAAATAAGAAAAAAAATTTACAATCATGAACCGATCAGCAAGCTAATGCTACTCAATTTTGTCTCTCTATGCAAGATAATGCAGTTGAGGGAATAATAATCAGTCTCCTTTTTCTGATGGGTCCCTCTCAAGAATAAATGAGTCAACTGGAAATGAGCCCCCATTTTGGACGTAGCAAATGTGAGGGAGAGGAACCAGCGAGAGCTCCACATCCGATGACTAGAATAGAGTAAGAGCCACACACATGAATAGCCTCAGGAACATCCTCTCCATATAGCTGATACCTAAGCATCTGATCAGTCATACGACTGGCTCCAGTGAAGGAACAATTAACATCACTCATCACCTCCATTCCAAAAGTTAACACTCGGGAAGGGGATTACGTTCTGCCGTAGGATCAAGGTTCCCAAGGTTCATGGGGAGTCAGTGAGAGGAGATTGCTCCCCTTCTTTTGCTATTGTGTCAAAGAGTTCTTTTACTTTAAGAACTTGAGTTGCATATTCAACTCAAATGGCCCATGTGGATAGATCAGAGAGGACTGGAATAAACTGTTTCTAGCTGCCCTCATTCTCCTAGCTAACTAAGTAAAGTAGATAACATTACCAGGTAAATAGTAAAATGCAGTGAAGGGGACAGTGAAGGTCAAATTTGACATTTCAGCCAAGCCCTCATAAATATCAGGTCTCCATATGTCAATTAAATATTTTCTTCTGAGTGAATGAATTCCATACAGGCATGACAGGAAGTAACTGCCTGTGCATGTATGCATATGCTTAAAATTAATCTGCCTAATGAAGTTTCTCAATATGGTTAGAATGTGGAGAGAGCTTTAATTCTTTCCTATTGATGCCTGTTTTTTTCTTTTGACTATATCTTGAAAAAATTATGAATTTCACTTATGATCTTGAAACTATATCATAAGGCATTAGCAATCTAAAGACTAAGAATAAAAGAAGGTGCAAAGGTGGGGGTCCGGCCACGATTTGGTGAAGGGGTGAGGTCGAGGAACTCCACGCGGAAAGCCGGGCCGGGGGTGGCTTCAGCTGGAGGCAGTGACTGAGAGGATGCTGTGCCAGAGTCGGCCAGCCCTCACCAGTGGCCCTGCCTGATTGGAGAGAGCGGTGGCACCACGTGCGGGAAGGCAACTGTGTGTGAGAAGATCATGGAGCAGACGGGGCAGAATGAAGCTGACCACTGGCCGTGGAAGTAGGTCATCCTAAGCAAGACAGGTTCTATAAGGTCCTGATGGCAGAGGAGAAGGCCAAGGCCTTGAAGGGACAGTACAATTTTGACTACTCAGATGCTTTTGATAATGATTTGATGCACAAGACTCTGAAAAACATTGTGGAGGGCAAAACTGTTGAGGTTCCAACCTATGATTTTGTGACCCACTCAAGGGCCCACTTCCTTGTCTCCGCTTCACAGGCTATTAGAGATGACAGTGGTCTATCTTGCAGATGTGGTTCTGTTTGAGGGTATTTTGTGGACACTGATTCTGATGTCAGGCTGTCACGAAGAGTTCTCTGGGACGTCCACTGTGGGAGGGACCTGGAGCAGATTCTTACACAATACACCACTTTCGTCAAACCAGACTTTGAGGAGCTCTGCCTGCCAACAAAGAAGCATGCAATGCGATAATCCCTCGAGGGGCCAACATGGTTGTGATCAACCTGCTTGTGCAGCACATCCAGGACATTCTGAATGGTGACACCTGCAAGCGGCACCAAGGAGGGTCCAATGGGTAGAGCTACAAGAGGACATTTTCTGAGCCAGGAAACCATCCTGGGCTGCTGACTTCTGGCAAACAAGTCCACTTATCGAGTCCAGCAGCAGACCCCAAGAGGAGCTACCTTCTGTTGCTCCCTCAGCTTCCTGGGCAGGCCCCGCGATGAACACACATGCACAGTGACAGGGCCCAGAGGCATTGCCTGTGCCTCCAAAAACACAAACACCGCTTCCTTTCAGCATCTGTTTCAGGATGGTAGCAGGATCGAGGCATTCGTCCTTTGTGAGTGGGAACCTGTATATGGTTTTCAGTCTCAGTTTGATAAGATATTGACAGGGCAGCCCTGGTTATTTTTACCTGCTTTTTTTTTTTCTAAGGAGTTAAAAAAATCTCTAGGTCACTGAGAAAATGCCCCAGACTGCATGGTAAGCTTGTTATGCTGACTTCCAGAAAGAATGCTAGTCACATATTTTTGGAAAAATTGAGGAAGCAGCCTGGATACTGTGACTGCTCCAGTGTTTCTAAGCTTGTTGGACACCGACAAGCATGATCTGATTCACATTCAAACACATATAGAACTGAAAAGTTTCAAGAGATAATACTTTCTCTCTCTACCTGTTCTACATCCTAAAGTTTTCTATTCTACTTCATAACACAATGCTGGTTGTGACCCAAAAACATTAATTTCATGACCCACTGATGGGTTATGGTTCAGCTTGATAAACACTGATCTAAGGAGCCATAGAGGAATGTCTCCTTCCTGCAAGCTTAAACTTCAGAGGCAGTTAAGAGAGTAAGGATCCTAAAGAACAACACGCATCTTTCTAACCAGCATCAAACACAAGACAGCAGGGTCTTCTGTTCCATCCAGGGCCCCTCATGGGTCTTCCTGGGCCCTGTGCAGTGTGGCAGAAGGCAGCCTGGCAGTCTCTAGTTCTGGCTGGAATGGGCTGGGCACAATATCCACTGCCTTTCCCCAACTCCTGCAGACTTCGAGCCACCTGAGCCCAAAGTACTGCCTACTGTGTTCATGGCCACAGCCAGGCCTGCCCTCCTCCAGACAGTGCACACGCTGGGTTACAGAGGTTCAAGTAAATGTTGCTGCATAAAGCCAGTCAGTCTCCCCGTGCTGATCCAGAGAGCTCACGGCCACAGGAATTCACCGTATCACAGATGACCTCTCATCTGAGTTGTCCTCATTTACTGTTCCTCCCATGTAACAAGTGTTTCTATAAAAGCAATCTTTTTCCATTACCACTGGCAATGCTTGGGTACCTGTTTTCTTTCGATTGAGTATAACTCACTGTCATTACTCAAGACATGACATTAGTTGAGTTCCATAGCTGGTTTCTGATAAATGTGTAACAGTTTTGTCAAACTTGCATGCTCTTTTGGAGGGAGACTCAATAAATAAACACCAAATCCAAAAAACAAAAAAATAAATAAAAGAAACTTAAGAGGAAAGCAAATATGTTTATCCTTTAGGCATGTTCATTTTTTATAAAGCAGGAAGTAAGATATATAAAATCCTTAAAGCACTGGGCCACATGGAGGAGATTAAATGTTCACAGGATCCACTGAAGTGATTACGTCACCTGTTTAAAATCCACTTTGTTCCCACCTTCAATTATAAAGTAAAATGACAACCAGTTTAATCACTTCGGCTAACTTCACAAGGAATCATCAACACAAAGTTCTCCAAACAGGGCCAGAGAGTCCCAGAAGCCAGGAGGCTCCAACTTCAAAATCACATTTTCTACTTACCTAAGAGTTCTAAAGTCAGATATAGGCCTAATCATCTCTTGGGAACTATTACACGATGTACCCTTTCACGTAGCCCCTGAAGACAATATTGCCATTACTCTCAAGAAAGTTACCATTAGGTAAGGCTTCCCAGCCTAAGACCTTGCACTGAAGAAACACAAGAGCATGTCACCCTGTTCTTGAAACTCACCATGAAGACTCTGGTCTCAGGCCTCTGAGCTTGCTAATCCTTTTGCTCAAACTGTTCTGACCCCTCCTTCCCCTATCTCCAGAGAGCTGCATAGCTAGCTTCCTCAATTCCTGGAGGTCTGTACTTAAGTCATCTCAGTAAGGCCTTTTTCTAGCCATACTAACTATCTAAAACTTCAGTTTCTTCCCGTTATTTCATGTCCCTCTCTTCTGCTTTGTTTTTTTTTTCCTTAGCATTTATCAAAACTAATAGTGGAGCCCCACGGAGGAGCCACTGCCGCCGCTGCCTGCACCAGGACCTGAGCCCGTGGCGCTGAAGGTGAGTGGGCGCTCGCCGCCCAAGCGCCCCCGAGGCTTTTGGGTGGTCGCCACTGCCACCAGGCCCGCACCGCCTGCGCTGCTGGAGCCCCGCGGAGGAGCCCCCGCTGCCGCCACCTGCACCGGGACCTGAGCCCGTGGGGCCGGAGGGGAGTGGGTGCTTGCCGCCCGAGCGCCCCTGAGGTTTTCAGGTGGTCGCCGCCGCCGCCAGACCCGCACCGCCTGTGCTGCTGGAGACCCGCAGAGGAGCCGCCACCGCCGCGGCCGCCGGGGACAGAGCCCAGAGCAGCTGGCAACTACCCAAGAACTATATGAAACAGAGTTTTCGGGGTGTCCAGTAACCAGTCACACATCGGATGCAAGTTTGGAATTGGAGGAAAAGCCGCGATTGCAGCGAACATTGTAAGTTCCCCAGACCAGAGGTTTGGCGCCCCTACCCACCCAGATCTCACAGACTGTTTTGCTGCTGACTCCCTGAAAAGGGGAAAAGAAGAACGGAACCAGGGAACAGCAGTCTGCTGGGGACAAGAGGAGGGGCTCAGCCCAGCATTAGCTGCAGAATTAATTAACAGGTTGATTGACTGATCTTGGGAGCTGGGGGTGCTGAGGAAGGGCTAGGCTCCGAGAGGTGGGGGCACCTAAAAGCGGGCACCCATTCCCAGATTCCAAAAGAGCCATTTTTTTTTCTCCTAAATTTTGTCCCTTCTGGCTTCTCACTGATTCCTTATCTTTTTGCATCTCAATAGCCCCCAGAAGGGGTGGAAATGAAACTGCAGGAGAGTACTTATCAGACAATAGCATAAGGTATACCTTTAAAAGCTCTATTCAGACAGCCACAGAGCTCCCAGTCTGGAAAAAGACTTTTAAAGGTGACTCCTTTTTTTTTTTTTTTTTTAATCTAAAAGTAACATATGTGCTTGTTTTCTATCGGGAAGCCCAGGTTGGGGGACTGGGCTGGGCTTGCAAAGAGACAAACTACCCAGAGCATCTCAGAGATCCGTGTTCACTACTGAGGGTCTCCACCCCCATCTTTGATTGACAACTCGGGCTGACCAGGGAGTCTGGCTGGAGGGGCCCCAGGGAGGAGAGGGGATTGGGGAGTGGTGCACCTGAGAGACAATTGGAGTTCTGGGGATTGGGAGAGTGGAGGGAGGTCCACCTCAACTGGCAGTCCTCCTCCTGGGAACTCACATCCCAGGGGCTGGAATTCAGATTCCTGCATCAGTCAGCCACACCCCTGACAGGATCAGACTCCCCAGGAGAACTAAAGTCTCCACACCTCCTTACACTGGTGGGGTAGCTGCAGGCTGTCAGGCGCCGCCTGCTGGACTGGAGAGGAAAAGCACGAATTCTAAAGGCCTCATAGGAAGGTCTCATTCTCAGGAAAACTCCATACACTCCCAAAGAGACCTGGGCCTCACTAGACTGGGAAAATCTGACTAGGGTCGACCATATCTGAGGAGACCCATTCACAAAAAGGCTACATAGAGGCAGAGCAAGAAACAGAAAAACCAAGAGGGGAAAAACTTTGACAAACTAAATAGAACCTAAGATAGAGGTCTAGAATAAGTTGAATTGAATAACAGAGGCCAGAGAACAAAGCTAACCAACAAGAAAACCCCTAGATAAATGATAGAAAACAAGCTCCAAAATAAACTAATCAAGAAAATCAGATGCCTAGACAACTTAAGATAACAAGCCATACCAGGAAACACGAAAATATGGACCAACCAAAGGAACAAATTAATAGCTCAAATGAGGTACAGGAGTTGAGGCAACTAATACTAAATAAATTCAGTGAAATGAAGGAAGATAAGGAAGATCTAGCAAAAGAGCTGAAGGATATAAAGAAGACACTGGATGACCATAAAGAAGAATTCATAAACTTAAAAAAACAAATGGCAGAACTCATGGGAATGAAGGCCACAATGGAGGAGATGAAA
>PVKY010009001.1:0-13643 GCA_004027775.1 Bradypus variegatus
TCTAGGGGTTTAATTGGATTCAGATACAACTTTTGGTGGCAAGATTATTTCATAGATGGTGCTGTGTGCATTTGAAGTTTGTCAAGAGGCACACGGTGTCTGGTTGAAAAAGAGACCTTGGGATGTTCATGTGGAATGGAACAGATTTAAGCATAACTCTTAGACATGGGAGAAAGCATAATGATGTAAGAACAAGGCTCTTTGCTTCTGAACTTAGAAAAGGGTTTGGAGAGGATGATCAGAGGGGAATTGGGTGCAAAAATATTTGCAGTCCCTGAGAAAGTAGGGCCCTGCACCCCTTTCTCTATGAATCTGGGTGGGGTAAAAAAAAAGGGATTTTGGGGATCAAATTGCCCAGGGAACTTGGGCCTCATGCTCCCTGTAGATCCTATAGTGGCAGCAAGTGCCCAGAGAGGACACGAGACTGTGGGAGACTTGGCCTAAGCAGCCTCACAGAGTCCCCACAGGGTCCTCACAGGCCAGCGGCTGCAGGTGCTGCAGAGGGAGCGGAGGGGACTGATGGCCAGAGGCAGCCTCCCGCCTCCCCCGAGCCTCCAGGGAAACAGGAAGTGGTCATCACTGAAAAATAAGTTGCACCCTCACACCCCTGGGTTTGTGGAATGAGACCCACGCAGGTCATGTTTCACAAAGCAGAAGCAGGTAAAGCACCTTGCACGGTGCTTTGGACAAAGAAGATCCCACAATAAAACAGATGCCTACTATTATTGTGGTTATTATTATTACTATAGCTTTGGGGAAAAAGTCCTGACCCACACCTCTTCCTCGGGTTCTTTTGCAAACCACACCAGCTCCTTTGTCAAGGTGGGAGGAGAGAAAGGAAAGATTCTTGAAAGATTCATCTTCAGCTCTTATCTTTCCTTCAGGACCATTCGTTCATTCATTTATCCACAGAGATGTCTTAAATGCCTGTTATGTGCCAGACATTGTCCTAAGCCCCAGTGATACAGCAGTTACTGCCTTCCTGGTGTTTACTTAATTACTGTACATATTGGAGGGACTGGCAGTAAACAATAAACATAAGAAAGAGGTCATCAATATCAGAGAGGAAGGAGTACTATGTGGAGGTGCCATCTTGCAGGGCAAGGGTTAGGGGAGTGTTGGGCAGAGAGTCAAGGGAGTGCAGGGTATTAGGGGAGGGTTTAAACAGGGAGGTCGAGGCTGGCCGCCTTGAGAAAGCAACATCTGAACAAAGCCGTGGGGATATCTGGAGATGCGTGTTGCAGGCAGGGGAACCAGCCAACACAATGGCCAGGAGATGCTGGTGTGTTTGAGGTACACAGGAGGTCTGGCAGGCCTTGAGGTCAGAGATAAGGACCCAGAGGGACCAGACCAGGATGGGGCAGGGACAGGGGCAGATTGTGTGGGGTCCTAAAATGTCAGGACTTTGGCTTTGACTCTGAGTGCGACATGGGGCCCCCGGAAGGTTCTGGAACAGAGGGCTGACGTGACCTGACTTAGGCATTTAAGGGACCACTGTGGCTGCAGTGTTGAGAGCAGACTGCTGTGCGTTAGGGACGCGAGAGGGGCTGGTGTAAGAACCCAGGTCCAATGTGACAGTGATGGCCCCAGAGGCAGGAGAAGAGGTCACGTTTAGGCATATTTTGACATTTAGGACTGACAGGATTTGCTGATATATTGGATTTGAGGTGAGAGAGTGAGTAGTCAAAGATGACTGCAAAGTTCTGGCCTGAGCCGCCGCTGCCACTTACTGAGGTGGGAAACCTGCAGCTAGCTGTGAGTGACCACCGACTCATCCCGCATAGTTGTGCCTGCTTGGCCACCCCAAGTGCAATTATAATTTTCATTTCTACCAGAACAGTCCTGACAGAAGCCTTTGGTAGAACTTCCTATGAGAGCCATGGCTTCAATCCTACAGATAAATCAATGCTTTGATACAGCTGATGTTTGGTTCAGACTTCCCTCGGAAGTCATCAATTTTGAGTGTTTCTTTAAGAAATGGGGAAATTATTTTTAGAAAAGGATTGGAGAGCAAACACATAATATGGACACTTCTGAAAGGAATGCTGGGAAAACCATTACTTACATTTATGAGTTTTCAATTCAGTGGATCACTAAAGGTTGGGAGACTGGTCCTCAGTGGCTGTACGACTTTGGCTACCTTATGTGACCATCTCAAACTTCAGCTCCTACAGCTGTAAAATGGGGATCATACCAGTAAAGTAATTACCCGAGAAAGTGGATATGAAGGTTACATGAGCTAAACCATATTTGTCCTCAATAAATGGCCATTATAATAGGCAAAATAAAAATAAGTAGGCTTATGCACCACATATGTATGTGAAAAAAGACAGTCAATTCCTGGGCAAGGTAGAAAGAGTTGCATAAACCTATCTATATATTATTTTAAAAGTTATTTATTTATATATGTATGTATTTATATTTTATGTGGAGGTAATTAAAACTACTTTTCCTCTGGACTTGAGTTCTCTCTTCTTGCATGGCTTCTGACTCAATGATTTTGAAAATGTGCTATTTCTCTCTTAACACCAGCCTCCCAACTCCAAAACATTTATTTTCATTGTTCTGAATGTCTAAGGTTATTGTGGACACAGCCTCAGCATTTGGGAAATGATTTTGCTTGCTCAAATGCAAGGCTAAAGAGGGGTTATGTGACAGTGCAGTATGCTCCCCTTTGGAAATTTACTGATGATCTCTTTGACAGGATAATTGGCTCTTCCAGACAGCGTTTGGGAGTTCATTAAAACATCGAAGCATGCTTACTTATTTTACTGTTCAGATGAATGGCACTCTTTGGAATACTATTTAAATAGTAAAAATTTACATACTTAGTTGTCTTTTGAAATTAGAATAACAGTTAAAATTTCCAGATATGTTTAATTGTTTTTGCAACCAAATCTCCAAACTGCACAGAAGAGGCATAGAAGAAAAACTGTAATGAATGGTCAAAACTGAAAGCATCCTAACACATCCAAGCATTGAAGACACTTTTTAACACTAAAACAGCATCATCAAACAGCAAAAGTAAGAGCATAGCTATTTATCCCTCCTGTTTCACATTTTGTGCAAAACTAAGAACTTTTGGTTACTAATGTCTTCCGTTACACTAATGCTGGGAAAAAACTTTTTCCAGAAAATGTTTGTCCTATGTATTTAGCCATCAACTGAAAAATTGTCTTTAGGAGTGTTCACTAGTTTTTTCTTTAATCAGTGCCTGTTGAAGAAGTCACTGAGGCTGTAATGTAATCTATTATTACTCATTGTTTTGTGTGTGGCTCAGAATTTATATTTGCGGAGCAACAGGGTAGCAGAAAAGAAAGTCCTTCATCACAGATCTGTGAACATTGAGCATTTTTGTCTGGATTATGGGAGATGTGGGCATCCATGTCTGAAAGGAGCATGATGCCAGTGTTGAGAGTTGTATGTTTAATTTTTTCTAAAACGTCCACTTCATTTCAATTAATTTTTCGTAGGATAGGAGTAATAGCATTTGATAACAGAAAACTTCAATCATTTTTGAAATTTAATTTCAAAAGTAGAGAGAGTAGTTTTATGAACTCCTCTGTACCATCTCCCAGCCCCAGCAACTATCCACACACATCCAGTCTTGTTTTATCTATAATGCCATTCTGCTGAGGTATTTGGAAGCAAATCCTTACATTATATTGCTTTATCCATAATTACTCCAGTATATAAAAGAGAAGGACTTTTTATTAACATAAGAGTAAAGGACAAAGGCAATTTATTTTAGATCTTGGCTTGTAGGCTGGTGCTAATCCAGCATTATTTTGTCACTATTATTGTGCCCCATTCAGTAGAAGACATTAGCTATTCCGTTTACATGATATGGTACTGTTGTTTGAAAGGAGGATTTATTTATTCAATAAATATTTGCTGATCTCTACTACTGGCCAGAAATATCCTCTATCCTTGGGATTCAGAGAGAAAACATTGGCATTGGGAGAGAACCAAGCCAACCGGCCAGTGCAATACTGCTGGATGCATTTATGGGGGACGTGTGTGCAGGTTACTATGTGTCTGGCAGATCGTTCTTTCTCTTGCTCACAGTGAAAAAATGGGCCTTGATCCTGGTCAGATTTCAGGCTTTTTTATTAATTAAATTAACTTGGGATATATAAAATAGATTCCATCTGAGGGTCCGTAGATTGTTAATCAGAGACAGATAGACAACCTCAGACCAAAGAAGACTGTTCTTTCATACATGCAACTCCAATGAAAAGGCTTTGATTGCTTCCCTTTAACTTTCTCCCCAAACATTACGTACATTGCAGAAACACTTAAAATGAATTCTGTTCTGGGAAGTGAGGGAAGGGTGAGCAAGGGAGCAGCCGAGGAGGACACGAGAGGGAGGGCTGAGGGGAGGAGGCGGCAGTGGGCCGTCCCCAGCAGGGTTTCTGCTACATCAGGGCCACCAGAGCCTCTCCGCGTGGTGGGAGAGGCCTGCAGACACACGCATCTGAAAAGAGCTGTTGGATGCCTGTAACGCTCACAACTACGCACTCACACAGTGTGCATACAGCCAGGCACGCATACCCACGCTCAGGCACACACACGTTCATACACACATATGCACACACATTCACACATGTACACAGCCACATATGCACACTTACAGAGTACAGCCTTACACACACTCATGTGTACCCACACTCATGTGTACCCACACTCACGCACATGCACACATATGCACACCGCTTACAGATTTTACCCTTGCATGCACACTCACACATGTACATACACACATGCACATATGCAGATACGTACGCTTACAGAATACATCCTTGCACATACACTTATGTGTGCATACACTCACACATATGCACACCGTCGCTCTCAATCTCTCTGTGAGTTTCACTTCTAGCATCTGAGGCTGTTGGGCAGTAGTGACAGCCTCCTCCGGAAGGAACCCCTCACTCTTTTCCTGCCCTCCTTTCCCACTTGTCCTCTCCTTGGGTCCAGTAAGAAGACAAGGTCCATGTTACAAGCTGCTACTCTCTGGTGGGGGAAAGGCAGAGGTCCTGGATTGGGTAGTGGAGAAGCGGCCTGTTCCCAGGTTCACCCTCATTTCTTCCCTCCCTCCCTTGCACTCAAGGTCTCCAGGCTGGGCCCCTGGCTTGGTGGGCCCCTGCCTGAGCTCAGCCCCGGGGGCCATGAGCAATATGCTTGGGGCCAGGCCCGGCACTGCCCAGCTGGTTAATTAGCACCGGCGCCCAAGAGCCCCATCTGTTTCCCAGCATATCATGCTGCCCAGTTCCACCCCTCGCCAACCCCCTGGCCAGGCCGTCAGTTCTCCCATCCCCACCCCCAGCTGTCCCTGGAGATGTTCCCTCCCTCGGTGTCTGGTCACAGGCCACAAACCAGTTGTAGGTGAATCCTGTTCTCTGCTCTGCCTGCAGCTCAGGTCGGGACAGGTTGGAGGAACAGGCTGGAGACTGCTGGACCCACCCTTCTCTGGCCACAGATCCAGGCGCCTCTTCCATCCTTCGTCCAGAGCAGGCACAGCCCCCATGAGGACGTTTATGTGGCAATGCCAGCATCTTAGTCATGTCCCCCAAATGAAGAGCCTGAGACAAAGACTTGGGTGTGGGTGGTTTACCCTGGGAGGCTCCAGGAAGCAGGAGTGCAGGGGAACGTGGAGTGAAACAGAGGAGAAGGAAAGGGCGATGAAAGGACCCATTTTTGAGGTTGCTGCTATAGGCCACAGGGAACCCAGAGGTGAGAAAAATGGCATTTAGACAGTTGCCACCCAGCTGGTTTCAGAATGTGTGAAGCCTTTGCAGGCGCCCATCATCAACCAAATAGGCAGGGAGGGTGTGTGTGACTCCAGGGAAGCTTGAATTTGCAGTGAAATGTGTCCTAATCCAGATAGTGTGCCTGGGTTCTCTCTCCTACTTGAAAGTGACTTAAACTCATCTGATTTAGCCCAATATTGACTGAGAACCTACTTTCGTTTTGAGTGGAACCCAAGATACCATTGATCATAAGGCAGGCCATTATTTTAAGAAGCACTAAGAATAAAGCTGCCAATTAAATGGTGAGATATGAAAGTATCAGAAAAGCAAGTTTTCAAATTGATTGGGTACCGTACACGTGGCATGCCCTACCATGCAAGTGGGGGATCATGAAATAGAAACTCCCTCTGCCCCCAAGGACCTAGGAGAGGAGAAAAATCATACAAGGCTGAGTTGTGGGTTATGAGAGCCAGGAAAGGGAGGGGTCCATGGTGGAGGAAGATAGTGGAGCAGTTGGTGACCCTGTTTCCCTGGCTTTCAGCCAAAGATACTCCCGATGTCCTGGGATTGCCTCTGGATCTTCTGTGTTCTGGGTTTTCATGCCTCTAGCAGGCTTAGCACCAGGGCAGCCACCCTCAGCCAACAAAAGGTTTACAGGGAAAACTTCTTCCCAGAGGATCTAAAGCTTGTGTCTTCAGAATAATCCAGGAAAATATCCTTGTTGTGAAGGGGAACAGGGAGCACCCCCACTGCCCCATCATCACAATTCCACACAGCTGGTGTCTGAGGCTTGGATCCAAGCTGAAGTGGTACATGGCGTTCTGCTTTCTGATTCCCCTAGGATGAATTTCTCCACCTGCAGTCATCCAAACCTGCTGAGTTGGATCTGGGTAGAGGTAGGGAGGGGCTAAAGGTATCTCAGGCGATTTTTAGGTACATTACAGCTTAAGGTCCATTGTTCTAAGCTTTGGGATGGGGTAAGTTTGAGAAGATGGTAGTAAATTTCGGTTTCATGGGTGCTTCTTCCTGAGAGCAGAGGAGTCAGTTCCAGTAATTGGGAAGGAGGAGGCCCACATGCCAGGATGAGCAGAGAACAGGCATTGCTCTGAGGAACAGAGGAAGGATGCTGCTGGTGGCTATTTCGGCAAGTCTGAGCCAGGGACCATCCCCTGAGCCTCAGCAGCTGAATCTCTCTGGCCCTTGTGTCAACCTGCTGCCTTGCTATGTACTCAGGTACAAATCAGCCCCAAACTTAGCAGCTTAAATAATTCCCAGGTCCAGAAGTTCAGAAGAGGTTCAGCTGCCTGGTTCTGCCTTGTTGTCTCTCATGCACTCAAGGGCAGATAGTTGCTGGAACTGGGGCATCAGTGATCTGCAGCGGCTGGGGGCTGGCTGGACTGTAACCGAGAGTTAAGGGTTAACAAATAACTGTATTTACTAAATTATTATCTAGACGCTTTCTAACTTTCTGATAGGGTAGCCAAAGGTGAATGCCTGTAACTACTGTAACTCACTGAACGGGGACCTTGATGTATGCTAACCTTTGGGTGTAGCCAGAAGCAAATATCTGTAACTGTTGTAACTCACTGAACTGTAACCCAGATGCCTGGATACTTTGATGATGATGCTTTATTGTGTAACTGTACAATCTTTACTTTGGAGCTGGATATCTCATGATAACTCATGATTGGCCCTGCTTGTATCCCCTCATCTTGTTTTGCAACTTTGAAGTCTTATTATCTCAGAGGCAGCCCCTTAATTTATTAATGAAGAAACTTGAGGCAGCCCAGAGCTAATCTACTCCAATTCCTAAGCTATCTTGCTAGATAAAGCCAGTTTCAACCAGAATTGGCCTGCCTGACATGTTCAGTAGCTTAAACCTTAAACTACTGGTAACCAATATCTTATAATAATATTAAAAATCACACCCATTATTATGTTAAGGCTGCCATTTTCTTACATACCTCCATGACTAAGCATGCAACCAATCTGTGCATGTTCGACAATAAGACTATCTCTAATTTTGTCATCACGAGCCGTTGTCCTCATTGTCCGCAGCCTGCCTGCCTTTGTTAGATGACTATAAACCTCTCAGAGTGTCTCCAGTTTGGAGAGATGGATCTGGGGCTCACAAGTCTCCTGTTCTGTTTGCAACACACTTTGCAATAAAGCTCTTTCCTCTTTGAAATCCCAGTATCATTGGGCATGTCAGGCAGTGGACCTGCATTTTGCACAGTATTAGGATTTCTTTTTCTCTCTCTTCATTTATTCTCATGGGCCTGTCCAGGAGGGCATTCTGTGTGGGATTTCACAGCTTGGTGGCTCGGGAACCCACACACATGTTCCAGTGAACGGGGGAATGCTGTATCGCTTTTTATGACAGCCTTGAGAGTCACACAACATCACTTCTGTCACCTTCTCTTGGCTAAAAGCTCATCACCAGCCTGCCTAGGCTCAAGGGGAACAGCTAAGATCACCACATGTCATTGGAAAGAGGATCAAAGACCCATTATAAAAGGTCACTTGGAGTGGGAGATATTCTTGCAGCTATATTTGGAAATTATGATATGACATACCATGAGGAAGTCTCTCAGTCAGTGATGGGGAAAGTCGCACTTCCTTGGAAAGTTCTTGGAGTGGGAGCCTTTCATTTTGAAACTGAGGAGCTGGGAAATACCTGTTCTTCTGAAAATATGTCAAGTGACTTTTGAGGCCTAAGCCACAAATGGCATTCCTTCAGACATTACTTTTTTAAAAAAATAGCTTGCTTGTTCACACATGAATGGGTGCATAAAAAACACTTCTTGCCATTTTATTGTTGAGGAAACTGAGGTTCAGAGAACAGACTCAAGGGTCCGGCATAATAATAGAATTGGGACTAACTAGGATTCAGAATTTCTATTTCTGTACTAAAGTTTCAACCAGGTGACCCCAGAGGGGGTGGGGACATTGTTCAGTTTCTGGAGCTATTTTGCAATTCCTGGGAACTGATGACACTCCAAAACGTAAATGAAACTAAGAGCGTGGTCCCTCGCTCAGGGAACTTCAGTGGCTCCCTAGCAATGAAGGGATCAGATGTAAACCTCTTTGCAGGATATTCAGGGCCCTCCACAATCTGCTGTGCTCCCTCAAAATCTGCCTAAGAAGTGAGAGACCCAGCAAGAGGGCTGGGTAACTTGTTGACCTCTCACATCTTCAATGAAACCAGATTTTTTTATATCAGTCCTCAAAATTAATTCACACTTGTTGGAGGTGAATTTAATAAAGATTACAGTTTCTGAAAAGGCCGTTCCTGCATTGCCACCCCCACCCCCCACCCCGGCCCCGCCAACACCCACCCACTCTTACTTGAAGAACTCTTATGGTTTTAACAAAGGAGAGAGAAGCACTTGGAAGTTTCCTTTGTTACATCAGAGGGATGAAGCAGAAGAACAGGCTTCCCGGCAGGACTGATCTCAACCACAGGCCTTTCTGACAAGGGGGTGGGGAGGTGGGCAACAGGCTGCAGAGGAGGCGAGAGGAATCTCGGGGAAGTTTCCATCTGCTGAGTAGTTTGTAAAAGAACTTGAAGCCAACTGTGGTCTTTTTAACAGGGCTTGTTCTTCACCGATCCAAGGTGTCTCAAGTGGCCCATAAAATTTTTACTACATTTTGTCCACCCCGTGGATACTGCGACCTCATGTGACCCAATCAGAAATCTGTTTTGGAAATGTTTTCAGAGGGAATTGGAAGGGCCTGGGCTGCGGCCGAACTGACAGTGTTTGCTTTAATCAGGAATGATGGCTTCTGGTGGGAATCGAGGGAGGTGGTGGAGGCAGCCGTGAACTTTGTCACAGAGCAGTGACTTCTGTAAAATTCACAGCAGTTCCCTCCAGTTCTGTCTGAATGAGCCAAGTGACTGCAAAATGTGTCCTATGGACTGCAAGTAATGATAGGAATGGACTCTTATTTCAAACATGAGCTCATGGGAGGAAAGCAGAAATGGGTGAAATCTGCATCGTTTTCATGGTTTGAAATATTTTACCCAATTATTTTATTATAATTCTGATTAAATAAATGGAAAAACATAAAAATATGGTCCTTATGTTTTAAGTCTACTATAACTAATCTGTTTGGGGGATTTATCTTCTAAATTGTTGCTGAACGTCCCTTAGTTGGAATCACCCCCTTGCAAAGAACAGGGGTGCAATTCAAAATCCCTAGTTTCCAAAATGATGACTGGTTTTCCTCTGAAATTCCTATAAACCTTGATATTTTTCCCCAAGTTTCTAAATGTGGGATGGTACCAACAAGTTCTTCTGGATTATTATTTTTTTTAATTCAGTTTTATTGAGATACACTCACATACCATACAATCATCCACAGTGTACAATCAGTTGTTTACAGTACCATCACATAGTTGTGCATTCATCACCACAATCAATTTTTGAACATTTTCCTTACTCCAAAAAAATAAAAACAAGAGCAAAAGTAAAAGTAAAAAAGAACACCTAAAGCATGCCACCCCCCCTCCCCAAACCCACCCTATTTATTTTTTGTCATCATTTTTCTACTCATCCATCCATACACTGGATAAAGGGAGTGTGAGCCACAAGATTTTCGCAATCACACTGTCACCTTTTGTAAGCTACGTAGTTATAAAACCATCTTCAAGAATCAAGGCTACTGGGTTGCAGTTCTACAGTTCCTGGTATTTCCTTCTAGCTATCTCTGGATTATTATTAATTTGATTCAACACTGGAGACTTCTGAGCCAGGACTCAAAGATCTGATTTTTATGACTGTTCCAGTATTATTTTGTGAACCACTTTACACCTCATGCTTCTTAAACTCGGTCAACTTTTGTGTATCTGTCAGACACAGCCAGGATTCCCAGGCCATTATCAAGACTGTTTCTGGCAACAGCACCACTGTCTTGGCAAATTCCTTATACTTTTAGTTGAGTCTAGATGTTCTTGGTAGAACTGGAAGCAAATTTAAAATTCTGTGCTTTTGATGAGAATAGATTAGATGTAAAACCTGAAAGTGACAAACATGCTTTGCTACTATCAGTTTTTTGAAACAATAAGAAAATTACCACTAAGACCTCCACCCCACCCCACCCCACCATTATCAGGGTCCTGTGAACCTTGGCCATCTAGAAATATGGAACCTACAAGGAGCAAAGCCACTAAAACAGCTCTGGCTGGCTGATAAGAGGCTTTTGATTGTTCCTGATTCTACCATTTGTGCATATCCAAGGCTTTAGCAGGTGTGAATTAGTGGCTCTTCTAGGACCTCCTTCTGCCTTCATTAAATTTGCTTTAATTCTACAGGCAAAATTAGCCTGGTAACAGAAATAAAATTCACAAAATTCAAAAGAGGAACAGCTGCCAGAGACTTTGAATGCAAAGGTTTAATTTGGTGAGCCTGTGGCATTTGGGTGAGTGACCCAGACAAAATGCCCTTTCACGTGGAACTGTTTCTTACCACGGAGTTGTGACCCTCACTTACTGGTTATTTGGTTTGGTGAAAATTTGTCCTATTTTTAAAGGTGCTATAAAATATGTATTTATGGAAGATGTGTGTGTTTCAATTTAAGCAACATTAATTTAACTTTGTTTTGAAAATATTTTATGAATTTACTATGCTATTTAAGGGAATTCAGCGATGCTTTGGGTTTTATAAAGCCAAGGTTGAGAATGGCCATTCCAGATAGATTGACTGCACTGTTTGGGCCCTTGTCCAATAACTTCCCCCAATTCCAGGATGTGGGAAACACCAGGAGAGACTTGATTACTTTTGCTTGGCTGTGGTGAGTGAGAAGCTCTGATTTGGAGGATGAGGCATGAACTATAACACTGCCCAGGCATTTTAAATGGCCACTGCTTTGAGCCTTAACAGATGTCTTCCTGACCATCTTGGCAGGGGTTGCTGTTTTGTTGTCCTAGTTTTCCTGAGCTGCTATCACGAATACCACTGTGATGGTTTGAAACTGTATGCACTGCAGAAAACCATGTTCTTAAGGTGAAACCATTCCTGTGTGTGTAAACCTGCTGTAACTAGGACCTCTTGATTGGGTTACTTCAGTTAAAGGGTGGCCCAGGGTGGGTCTTAATCTTCTTACTGGAGTCCTTTGTAAATGGGATGAACATATAGAGAGAAGGTCGCAGAAGCAAGAAGCCAAAGGCAATGAAACCTGGAAGAGAAGGGAGAGACCAGCAGATGCCATCACTTGCCTTGTCATGTAACAGAGGAGTCCAGGATTACTGGCCACTGGTCTTGAAGAAGAAAGCATTGTCTTGATGATGCCTAGATTTGGACGTTTTCATGGCTTCAAAACTGTAAGCTGATAAGATAATAAATCCCCATAGTTAAAGTCAGTGCCTTTTATGGTATCTGCTTTTGGCACCAAGGCAAACTAAAACAACCGCAAGTTGATTTTGGCTTAAACACCAAGACTGTACTAGCTCACCGTTTCAGAGACTGGGATTCCAAATCAATGCATGGGCAAGACCATGCTTTGTTCTGGAGTCTGTAGTGTTCTGGTGCTGGCTTGCCATAATCCTTGGAGTTTTTACGCTTGTATATCTGCTTCCCATCACGTGACAACGTCCTCTCCTTTCTACCTTCTATGACTTCTGAATTTTCTTTATAAAGCCTCCAGTAATCTGAAATAAGCCTCATCCCAGTCCAGCTAAAAATAACATCTTCAAAAGACCCTATTTACAATGGGTTCACACCCACAGGAATACAGACTAAAGTTAAGAGCATGTGATGATTGGGGTACATAATTAAACCCTCCACAGTTGCCAACCCCGAAAACCATTCTCCTTACTTAGAACTCCTGATTCCCAGTGAGCACATGACTGCCTGGAATTAAGACTACATTTCCCAGCCTACATTGCTGATAGGTGTGGTCATGTGACTAATTTCTGGTCAGGATCTAAGGAGAAAAGTCATGTGGCAGCTTCTAAGGACCTTCCTTAAGAGGCAGCTGGCTCAAGCCCTCATCCTATCTCTTCCCTTCCTCCAACCTGCTGCTTGGAATATGGATGTGATGGCTGGAGCTCCATTTTGGTCTATGAGGACCAGAGTCATACCCTAGGAATGGCAGAATAGAAAAGTGGAAAAAGCCTAGATCCTAGTTGATGGGAGAGAAGAAATACCAGTTCTGGGATTCCTGAAGCCAGAGTCTCACATGAGAAAAATAAAGTTATAACTTTTTAAAGACATTTCCCCTCATGATCCTTACCAGGAACAAAACCTAATTTTAAACTGTAAATTTTTTTCTTCTCTTCAAAATATCCCTGCTTGTAATAATTCCCCAAGACCAGAGCCATCTTCCTACTAGGTGATGGTTGTCTAACATGTTCAAATAATCCAAGATATTTGACTTTTATTATTTTTTACTGGTGCCCTCATAAAATTGTGCCTGAAACCAGTAGTCTAAAAACTTATTTTCAAAGGAATCCAGACTCCTCACTGTTTTTGAGGATTCCTGGTGTATGTGTGTGTTGGGGGAGGATAGGATTATGTTCTACTGGTTAATGCCTGTCACCTCTTTCTCCATCCTCATTCCTGGATTTTTCCCTCCATCTCCCTGAGGGTCTCCTCATTACAACCCTGCCTATTGCTTCCTCCCCTATGTTCTCCCACAAGGATGGACACAGCCCCCTTCCTTCATTTCCCAAGGCATCTCTAACATAATACTAATGAACTTTTACTGCATAATGGACTTTTACTGATAGCTGGGAATACCAGAGTGGAATTACAGCACAGACAAATTAGCAACTTACAACTGGGTCATCACTGTTGTTGAAGTTCTCCATCTATACCCACTTGGTGTCAACTGGAGGGGCTTGAAAGCTGTGGGCTGGCATTATATGAAATCTCACTCATGCACATGTCT
>PVKY010009002.1:0-13632 GCA_004027775.1 Bradypus variegatus
AATAGTGCACTGTGGCAAACTGGCCTGCTTCCATCACTTCTTCAGCTCAGAACAACACTGCCCGATCATAACAGCAATGTCCAGTGATATCGGTGGCTTCCCATGGGCCATGATTGTCCAGGGAGCCTTCTACATATTAACTCCTTAATACCTGCAATGCCTTATTAGGCAGATGCTACCAGCCTCCCTGCTTTACAGACAAGGAAACTGAGGCTCAAACCCAGATCTCACAGCTTGTGCATGGCAGAGCGGTTGTCTGGCTGCAGAGCCTGCCCCTCCACTGCCACACCCTACTGTAGTGGTGAGCCCGGATGACTGCTTGGAAGCCTAGCCCTTCACGTGCACGTGTACAGGCATGCTCACACACATCACTAACACCAACAGGGTCCAGTTCTGCCCCTGGACAGCCTTCAGGGTTCTTTGCTGCAGCCATCCAAGGTGACTTCTCTGCTCCTCTGCATCTGTATGAGTTAGCTGTTGCTCTGTAACAAATTACCCCAAAACTTAGTGGCTTGAAACAATCATTTTGCTATCTCACTCTCTGCAGGTCAGGAATTAAGAAAGGGGTTAGCTGCGTGTTCCTGGGTCAGAGTCCCTTGTCTGTTGGCCAGGGTTGCAGTTATCAGGCAGCTTGACCAGGCAAGAAAATCCTCTGCAAAGCTGGCTCACTCATGGGTCTGGTGAGAAAGGACTGACTATGGGCAGGGGACCTCAGTACTTTGCCTCGTGGCTACTTGAGCATCTTTACAACATGGTGTCTGGTCCAGGAGGGAAGGAGTGGTTCAGGAGGGAGCAAGGGACAGAAGCCACAATGGCTTTCATAACCCAGCCTTGGTATTCACACCATCATTTCTACAATATCCTGGCAGTCTCAGGGGGTAGCCTATTCCTGTGGAAAAGGAGAACACCAGGATGTGAAAACCAGGAGGGAAAGATAACGGGGCCACCTTGAATGCTGGCAGCCACAGCCCCCAACCACGATGTTGCCCTACAGAAACAAGTGCTGGGAGAATGAATGCCTAATAGGTGACCAGCAGCGGCAGTGTCCACCCTTCCCTATGTCTTCCCATGGTGAACCATGTGACCCCAGGGTCTCCCCAGCTCAGAGAGCAGCTCCCCCTCTTCCTAAACAAGCCACAACCCCAACTGCTGTTTTTAGTGATTTTCAAGAGCTTAAATGTTGACAGCTTCATTGGAGATTAAAAATAGAATAAAAGAGGGATAAGAAAAAGGTGTGCAGCCCTCCATAAACATCAGGGGTGGAGAGATAAAAACACAATATCAAAACTAATAATGTAACAACAAAATCTCCCAAGTATATCTTATTTCAGTCTACTCTAGGGAACTACTAGCTCATTCACATGGGCCAAAGGGAAGCTGAGAGAATCACAGGAGCCAGATTCTCTCCTTCACTGTGTACAGAACTCAGCAGACGGTTGTGGAAAACTCCAACATAATGGTGAAAAGCTACTTCTCTGTGAACACAAAATCTAAAACAAATGTAGATTTTCACAATAAATGACTTTTAGAAATAATAAACTTTGGCACAATCACATTTGTTTTGGAAGGGACTCAGGGTTTTTTTTTTGCAGCTGTTAACATATGTTCTATTTGTGTTTATTTAAAGATATGAGGAAGACTAGAGAACTATTAAAATTGACCTAGCAGAGGCTGTTCAAAAAGGTAGTTTTTAAGATTAACCAACCTTCAAAGGGCAATAAGAAGAAACTAATAATGTAAGTGCCTCAGTAACACAAAAGATATGTGCTCCAAAAAGGTAGAATTAAAATAAGAAGCTACATTCTAAGCAATGGGCAGTTATGGTGGATTACCTCTCTCCTGTCTTAACCAAACTAATGATCTGATAAAGGCCCCATGTGATGACTGTGGTGATCAGAAATGTTTACTTGCTCGTTCTCACTGAGGCAGTTTGATGGATCCTCCCTAATGTGCACTAAGACAACAAGTAATGCTTTTATAGATGTGTGTTTACTAACTTACTCAATATAATACTTACTATAGAATATGAGAAGTAAGGTATGTGGCATGAATGTTACTACTGCAGTCACCACAGACGTTCTCATCATTGTTCAAGGCTGCTCATAAAATTGTGTTCTCCAGCCTCCAGGAAAAGCTGAGGGAAGTAGCTGGGTGGGAGAGGTCCAGCGGTGGGAGAATAGTCCTAAGTCCTCTGCCATACTACATAATATCCACCACCCTACAGAGACCCTGAGGAAGCAAAGTGAGCATTCAGAATCTTAAATCATTCACCAAGTGCAATAAATTAAGTCCGTCTTCATTTCTGGGCTTTATTCCAAAAGTAAAGGGAGGAGTCTGGTTCTCTGGGACTCAGTTTCCTTGGACAAAGCAGAATTTCTTAGAGAAAGTCAGGCTCCACTTATGATTCCTTCTCTCGACTCAACCTTTAGAACGACAGGTACTGTAGGCTTAAGAAGCGATTATCAGCCTAATTTCAGTGGGATCTGCAACAATTAAACAAGCACTTTGAGAACCAGTAAATGAAGAATCAACAGGTAAGTAGACAAGATGAATCAAGGACAATGATGCTTTACAAACAAACTACTGCTAACCTCAGAGATCTTTGGTTCTTTTACTTATTCTATAAGTTGTGTCAAGATTAGATAGGGAAGCAACCATCCATCCAATTATTCAACAGAGTATTTGCTGGGCACCTTTTGTGCACCAGGCTCAAGAGAAATCATGTTGCTTTGCATTCATTTTTAATTTAAATTTTAAGTGAAATTAATTTCAAAAATTTAAACTAGATTTGTAGGCATTATGAAAACTATTTTTGGAAAGCCATATAAAGCCAATGTTGAATATGCAGAAACTTGCCAGGTAATCATGAGCAGGTATTATATGTTTTAAAGGTATCGACAGTCACTGACTTCCAAATAGTTCAGTCACTCCTACCAATTGACCCTATCCATTCAGTTTAATGATGAGAAGAGGCCTGCAGGAAGCATTATGCTTTGTTTCCTAACAACTTGATTTGATTCCCATGCCTAAGACAAATGGTGGATTTCTGATGATGTTCAGAATTTGACCAGTAGTCTGAGCCCCATTCTTGCCCACTCATTATTTCAGTGTTGGTGGAGACACCAAGAGTGTAAATTTTTGATCCTAGTAGAGTGAAAGGCAGGAAACCTGTGGTGGAGGGTGAGCAGAGCTGGCCTCTGGATGGCAGGGTGCTGCCAGGCTACATGTTGCCTCATCTCAGACATTCTTAGGCATAAAGAAAACAGAGGAAAGCAAACTAGATGGTTTACGGCCAAGTATCACTTGACATGTGTGACTAATAGCCTGTACTGATCAATAAAAGAGCAAAAGGGTGGATGGGCCCTGGAATAAACGCAAAAGGCACCATGGAGGGGCTGGAGATTGAACTTGCCCTTAAGACATGAGAATGGAATGAGGAAGAGACAGGGGAGAATACTCACAGAATTATTACTAGGATTCAAAAGGAGGCCCATTTGCTCAAATAGCCAATGGGCCCTGGATCATGACAATCCTTCACTTCACACCTGGCAGAAAAGCTTTAAACTTTGACCACACATAAGTCTCAATGGAGGAGCTTTTAAAGCCACACGCTGGGCTAATTATTTTGGGATTTCTGAAATGACCCAGGTATCACAATTTTTTTAAGTTCCCTGGTAATTCTACTGTCCACCCAGTGGTTAAGAACCAATGTCACAGGAAAGCTTCTGTAAGTTTGTATAGAAAAGAGAATCATTCAGAACTCATATCAAGGTGATCGCTGTGCTACATGATTCTGCACAACACTTCTGAAAACAGAATTTAAAACTTTGCATGAGTTCAAGTGGACTGCACATGATCCTATCACAAAAAAATAGCACTGTTTCTAAAAAATCTTTATAAAGCCAAGAATTAGAACTCTAGAAAATGAAGTTTGTAAAGCTCATAGATGGCCTAGCATAACTTATTAAAAGACGAATGACCACATTCTTTGTGTGTGTCTGGGTATCTATTGACCCCTCAATGAAAAAAAAAGCTCCCAATAGAATAATATCAAAGCAGAAAGCTTACTGACGGACATGTATCTCTTTACAAGGTTTGAAGGAGAAGTGCTGCAGGACACTGACAAGGGCCACTTTGAGGCTCATGAGTGCAAACCCCATGCCAATGCAGTTTCAGGGTCCAGCTCCAAAGGGCATGTATATGTAGGGATCTATGTTCTCCTTGTTTTCCTTACTGAACCTGTTTACATGAGAGTACATGAAGACAAGTTAATGAAACATAACCACAAGAGCTACAAGATTGGGCATCTCACTTAGAACCCTCGATCATGAGTATACAAGATCATCTTATGGGCTAGTCACTGGACTGCTGGTTGGCTTGTTCTGACGTAAAAATTGGAGGCTACAGATCCTTTCCATTCCCCTTACCCAACAGGAGTTTTCAGTTTTGTTGAGAAGATGAGATTAATGACATTTAATAGAATACACATCTGTAAACAATAAACTTACACTCAGGGTGGTGAGACTTCACACTCTGAAAGGCATGAGAGAAATGAGATTGTCTGAGAGAAGGAAGATTCCTACCTCAGCACCCACTTAGGCTTCTCATATGCACACTGGGGGAGAAGGCAAGAGAAAATATCTCCCAGTACTTAAATTGCTATTTCTCTCTTCCCTACCCTTGCCACCTTCTTCCTCCCTTCTTTCTCCTCCTCCTCCTTGCCACTCTCCCCCTCCTCCTCTTGCACCTCCTCCAACTCTCTCTTGGGATAATTTAACTGGGTAAGTTACACAGGCATTTACACTACTGTACTGAAATAACTGATTTCCCTGTCTGTGCCTCACTAGATATATGTTCCTTTAAAGCTGAGCCCATGTTTTATTAAAATCTGATTTCTCAATATTTGATTACATTAAGGAAAAGTACAAATTTGGGGAAAGGGGCAATGGTATTTTGCTTATGTATTTTTAAAGAGAACCAATCTTTGGAGAATCTACTAGAATACTTACAGGTTAAGGATATGTGCTTCTAAATAATACATGAGTTGAATAAGAGCAGTGGAGGCACACGCATTGTGGCAGCAGCCTTGTGTTGACGGCAGTTGGGTTGGTGATGGGCACATGGAGACGCATCATTTGAATCCTACAGACTTGAGAATATCTCAAAAATTCTTAACAGACTGTTTTGAACATTTGGATTTCTCATAGCATGGCCATGCCCATGACACATGGTAAGCACCAAATACCTGAGTGAATCTAACAGAAATACAGAGAGTGACCTCCAATTTTATGTTAATGAAGCTGCAGGTGCTGGAGCTCCTGAACTTGTAGGAACCTCAGAAATCCTCTAGTCCAGAGAACAGACAACTCAGACATCTTCTAGTTTCTCTTTCAACACGTACTATGTGTATGCCCTGGGGTACTGCTAGAGTTTCCACGGCAACAAGACCTGTTCTCTGCCTTCAGGAAGCTTATGGACAGTGGCTAAGAAAGGGCCAGATCAATCCTGACCTGCCAGCCTGGGACCATAAAAGTTCATTCTAAATTTTGATTTCCAGTACAATAAATATGAAAGCATCAAGTCTTTCCAGAGTTAAATCTGTGCCTACATCCTGACCTTGTCTCTTGTATGAAGAAAAAAACATTTACAAAGAGATTACAAAAAGTCACATTTGCCGTCCACACCAAGATGTCATGATATGCTCGACCCAACCTGGGTCAGGTGGGGTTCCCTTCCCCCAGCCCCTGTACCTTTCAGGGCGGAACTCCTCAGGCTCTGGCCAGATCTCTGGGGTTCGGTGGAGAGCACAGGATGGAATCATCACCACCATCCCTTTGGGAATATACACCCTGTTGATTTCAACATCTTTCTTACAGACCCTCTCAACTCTGTCACTGGCTAGATACATTCTGGGAGTCTCATTCACCACCATGTAAAGATACTCCATCTGGACCAGGGCATTGTATATGGCTGGTGCCTGGGAAGGAGGAAACAGAGTTTGGTAAGTTGAGTTTCAGAAGTAACTCTCAACACAGTCAGTGCAGTACTGCTGAAGCATTAGGAGCTCCAAAGAACAACGTATGTAAGCAAGAGACCTGAACAATTATAGAGCATCTTTACCCCTATCATGTCCTTCGACCTGCTCAGTGACCCAGTGAGATGTGCAGTTATGGATATGCGAGACCTTTGGAGCTGTGCCCTAAGCAGGGCCTGCAGTGTTAGCATTACCATGGAGTCATGCTTCCTTCTCATGTGAACAAAGGGGACTGACAGACAATGGCCATTGGTCTTAGGTACAATAGGCCAAAGCCCCTCGCGTTATTTCAAAGAAGGCCAGCTGAATCAAAGAACAGAACATGTAAAGGGCGAGTTCCCTATTGCATAAAAGGCTTTTCAGCTTGGAAATCCTACTTACTAACTCTTCTGATAAATTTGGACAAATTGGAGAAAAACTCTCTATTATACAGAAAGTTGATGAGTAATCTGGGGAGAATCTGGTCCCTTTCTCCCCCAAATATGACAGAAGAACATTATATTTGGGTGCTACCAGGGCACACAATCAGCTCCATGGGAAGTCTCAAAGAGGGTCACAGCCCCACAGTCACCCAAACTCACTACACTTGCCCCACACTCAACTGTTTGAACTGTCCGGTTGTCACTCCAGGCTTCGACTGCAAGCTCTGAAAAAGATCCCTTTGGGTTCTCCTCCCTGCCAAGCAAGTCTCCCCAGCCCCAGAGGTGAGGTGTCCTCACCGCAAAGGAAATTGAGAGCAGACAGAGAATGGAGCACCGTGCAGGGACATGTGTCTGTCACTTGGTTTCACATGTACATTGTTTAATTTTTATTTTGAAATAATTTCAAACTCACAGGACTGTTGCAAAAAGAATACAAACCCCATACAGAGAACTCCAACATGCCCCCACCCACCCCAGATACTCCGATCCTCCAATTTTAACACCTTGCCCCTTTGCTATATCAGTCTACCACTATGTCTCTCACACACACACATATATATACATAACAACTGTCTGTGTCTGTCTGTCTGTCTATCTGTGTGTGTGTGTGTGTGTGTATGTATCTTCTATCACTGCTTCATCGCTGGTGTATGACTCTAGGCGAGTTTCCTCCTCTCCCTGTGGCTCAGTTTTCTGAGGTGTCTCATGGAGATGATGACAGTTGACCTACAGGACACTCCTGCTCATCCTGTGTCCGTACAGCCCCTCCCCCGTCTCCCACCCACCTGTGGTGACCAGCTTTGTGATATGGCTATGGGCAGATGAGTCATGAGGTCAGTTCTGGGCCAGAGCATTTGAGAGCCAGTGAGCCATGCTCGAGCTCTTCTTTCCAGTGAGGGGGACCACGGAGGCCTCAGTTTCAGCCAGTGCAGCTGCGAGCGGCCGAGCCCCTTTAGCCTGCACCCCTGAGTAACTTCATGGCAGAGCCTCCCAACCTCACCCTCTCAAGGGTGAGTCACAAGCCACCTTTACTCCGTGAGGCCACTGGGTTCTGGGGGTTAATTTGTTCCTGAGGCACAGCCTACCCTAGCTGAATAATCTAGGCATTTTGACGATTAAATTCATTTATAAATGCAGTGCACTTACAACAGGGTCTGACAAATGGACTAAGATTCAATGTTTGTTTGACTATCACTGCTGTGGTTGCTATGGCTGCTATGTTAATGTGATTATAAAACAAGAGAATACAACCCTTCAGCCAACTCTGTCTCCTGGTGACCTTGTCATCTTGTTGAAATCAAAAGACCCCTAATATGGGTTGACCAGGGAGAAAAGATCATCTCTGATATAGGCAAGACCTAAAATATATCTTTACCTCATACCGAGGTACTGATGACTCAGAAAGGTCATAAGACTCATCCCAACCACACAGCCAGGACGCAATCCCATATCTTCTCTTTCCTTCCCTGCACTCTGTCCACTACACCAGGCTGCCATTGTCTGCAAAGTTCCCCAGGCTTCTAGATTGCACCAGTGGCCCCTAAGCTTCACCCTCGCTGATGCACCCCTCGGCCGTCTAACTCAGCTGTGCCCTCCCAGGCTGAGGCCGAGCGTCACCACGTGGCTTGCTTTGGGCCCGTGGACTGTGGACAGGCAGAGCTTGGAAAGGAGCCCACACAATTGGGCATCTGACTCCTTCCCTCTGCCCAGGCCCCGTGGGAGAGAGCCGAGGGGCAGACCGGGGTCAGCCGACAGCCCAGCCGCACCCAGGCAGGTCCAGCCGGTACCAGCAGAGCTCATCAGCTCCGACACGTGAGGAGTAGGTGCTCATCATTAGATGCCAAGGAGGTTTGTGATTGGAGTTTCTTGGCACCATTGTGGTTAACAGGTAACTGGTATACCAGGGCCACCGCTATCTTCCAAAGTTCTTATATCTCTGCAGGTAGAGTAGCACACACTACCAATTTTTCCCCTTGCCTTTGTCTGTTTGGATTCTTCCTAGTCCAGGTAAAAGAATCAGCATTTAGGCTTTCTGCAAAACCTCTCCTAGGAAGTGTGAGGGGCTCTACCTCTTCCCGCCCTCTCCAGGCAGCACCCACTCACCTTACTGGGCAAAGCTGCATCAATCTCCTCCTGCAGTTTCTTCTGGACATCAGGGTGCGTTGCCAACTCATACATAACAAAGGAGAGAACACTGCTAGTGGTCTCGTAGCCGGCGAAGAGAAAGACGATTGAGCTACAAGCTCCAGATCAGTCAGAGCTAAAAGGAGAAAAGCCATTTTAGATGAAAGAGGTCATTGTAAGAGACATCACACTTTAGATTAAGATACATCTAAATGAAATTCCCAAAACCCTAGGGAAAAATGGAAAAGCATTTAGTCACACTGGAAGTGTTATGTTACAAAACCTGAAAAGGGCAAAATGGTTTCCATTTAGTTTTTTCTGAGGTCTATAATATTCTCAGCCATCTCCTCCTGGTTATGCCACCCTCTCCACCAATGCAGATGGATGGAATATCACGTGACAGTGTTTCTGTCTACTGTGCACAGCATTATCGGTGGCTCCTGGAGAATTTCCTAAAAGTACTTTAGCCTGAAGTCATGTATGGGTTAGCATTCCCACCACTGAAAACTTTTAAATCATTCTAGCTAAAATATTGCTTGAAAACTTTTGAGAGCATTTGCAATACCAAAGCTTAATTGTAGGGAAACTGTAAAGGATTTTCCATCTAAACATGTTTTCTGGAACTGAAGGAAACAGGATGGGATCACGTGAGCAGCTGCCCAAATCTTCGTCTCTGGACCAGGAGCACCATCTGACAGCTGTGCAGAAATGCAGGATCCCACCCCACAGCCTGGAACTGCTGCAGCAAAATCTGCCTTTCAACAGGGTCCCCAGGTGATCTGTGTGCACAGCCTGGCTTGGGAAGCATGGCTTGTACCTTCGAGAGGCACTGGATACCAGAAGACCTGGGCACACATCTTTGAAATAGATGCTCTTAGAAATGTAAGAAACTGCAGAAACAGACAAAATGCAAGACGAGTGGTGGTGGACCCTACGCTAATCACTGGCATATAAATAGCAGAAGAAAGAACGTGCTACTAGAAGGACACTGGTGGCATGACAATCCCAAGACGGGAGTTACCGATGCTCGTTCAGTCCTCCCTTGGTGCCGCCTTCCTCAGGACGGCCCCTTCCTTGCTCTAGTTGAGGCTGCCACGCAGCCCCTGTGCTCCTGAGCTGCTGCCCACCTGGTCCTTCTCTGAGAGGAGCTAAGTGTAGCTGGTGTGGTCTGTAGAGTCAGGGCTGGATCAGGCTTTTAGGTGTCTGGACCCCTGCAGTGAACACGATGCCTGCTCCAACCACATAATTCATAAGTAAAAACAAAAGGGACTGAACGTGGGCACGGTCTAAGAAGTCTGGTTTCCCAGTGATGGCTCTGTGCTGCTGTTTAGGATAATTCAGGGATGAAACTTTCCCTTTGCTAGATGAATCTTAGGACCCTGAATTGGATTGGGGTAGAAACTCAAGGTTTATGACTGTGTATCCGTCTGCTATCTGGTAGCATCATTTAGCTATCTAAATTTAAATTCTAATTTATTTAAAATTAAGTAACATGAAAAATTCAGTTTTTAGTACTGCTAGCCACATTTCCAGTTCTCAGTAGCCACTCGTGACTGTGGTTGCTATATTGAATGGCACAGATAGAGAATATTTCCTTCATCACAGAAGCTCTGTTGGGCCATGCCGATGAGGATCAAGGTGGACAGATGGTAGGGAGGTGGGGAGATAAACGGGTACATAGATACATAGATAGATCAATCTATGGATAGTTAGTGATAGATGAAAAGATAGATATATTTGAAATAGACACACAGGTGACTGACAGATGATAAATACCTAGATATATTATACATAGATGATACAGTAAAGATGCACACATCATATTCATTCAAACACATAAAAGTATTAGCATGATAGATCTTTGTCAGATAGATAGATAGACAGACAGATATACAAATCAAATACATAACAGACATAGAGGTGATATAGACCAAGAGATATAAACATGATAGACTGATACATGATGGACTGAGAGAGAGAGAGGGAGAGAGAGAAGGAGGAGGAGGAGGAGGAAGAGGAGGAGGAGGTAGAAGACATGGATAGAGATCTATTTTCAGTGTGTACTAGACTCAGCTCATTTCTGTTCTCTGCAACCAGTTGTTCCATGTTCAGGAATTTTATGAAATGAAGGCCAAAGCATTGACAACTTGAAATTTGATATGCCAAGATTATTTATGCCACAGAAATTGGATAACAATGAGGGTGTTTTTTCTTTTGAAACCCAGTTTATTTCATGGGATAGTGGTGGTATAGATATATTTAGGTTTCTTGTTCTGTGCTAATACATTTGGTTTTCATGCTCCATCCACTGAGGAGATCTAGAAGGAAGGAAAAGCCAGTAGCAATGAGCATGGCTGGCTCTCAGATTTTGGGTTCTAAATGCCATTTCCCTCTAAAAGGGATCCGGATCCTTTGGGAAATGGCTGCCTCCGGGGCTGGGCAGGGAAGCAGCAGTGAAACCTGCAATAGCTGCACCAGAAAGCAAGACTGTGCTTGGAAAACGGTCACGACGGGGCAGCAAGACAGGAACCAACTAGAAAGGGCTTCTCCTGGGTGGACCTGAGACAACGGAACATTAAAGTAAATGACGGTCGTGAGAGAGTAAATAATTTATGAGACCGTCCCGATAAAAAGAAATGGGAGAGAATGGAGTGCTCTCCTACAGTGGAGTACAACTCATAAATGTAGAAGGAAGGATGGAATTAGAAAAGCACCATTTGGCAACCATCACAGTAAAGAAATTATCAGAAATCATCAATACATGCTAAAAGGGGTGGTTTGAAGAGGAACGAGATGTCTAGTCCCAAAGGCTCCCCCCACATTACTTGTTAATTACACAGAGAACAGTAAACCATGCAGTGGGCTGACCCAGTGAGCCTGGCCCAAGCCAAGAGCTCCAAGTCAACATCAGCAAGACGGGGACAATGAGCCTTCTGAGGTTATGTCTTGGTGCAAATTTCTAGGCCAGGGTTCTGATTTGGGGTGTCTGGACATGGCCTGGGTGTCTGCATTTGAAGCAAGCACCTCAGGACTTCTGCCGTACGTGGCCCACAAACCACCGACTGACTTCTGGGCATGAAGTACTTGTTTTATTTGTTGTCCTTCAAGTTCAGAACAAAGTTATGCCTTCCTGCTTCTGGAAAGTGCCCCTGGCTACTATTTAAAAGGTGTGACTGTGTCTCTTTCTGCAATTTGGCTGAAATTCTCATCTGCCTGGAGAACTTCCGGCCCATTGACAGAGCACCCGCACCTCTGGGCTCCCCGTCTGCAGCCCCTGTGACAGCCCCTCGTTACCTTTGTGGGACTCAGTTTCCTGGGAATTCTGGGAGTCAATCATCAGCTGAAGAAAATCCACTCGGTGCTGGAGACAGAAGGGAGATTCCAGTGACCGAACGGCACTTGGGGTCTCAGGGGAAAACCTTTCCTGGGAACTGGCCCCGCTAAGGCCCGACGTCTGACTGGGGTGCCTGGGCCACCCCGGAGAGGAGGTCCTTCCACAGTCCTTGAGAGAGGATGGCTCCCCAAGGAAACGCAGCCGGCACCTCCTGCTCGGGGCCCGTGTCCTCCCTGACCCCCGGCTCTCCGGCTTCGGGACACAGCTTGCTGGACGGAGTTGCTGCTCCTTCCCCTGCCACATCTGCTTGCCCAGGGAGCCGTCCCTGACCTCACACAGTTTTCTTCTGCCTTAATTCCACCCCTTCCATCTTATTCTTGACGAGTGACCACAAGTATTCACCCCCTGACGTTTCTGCCCATTGGCTGCTTTTGTGGGAGCATCTGCAAATGCCCCCCCAACTCCCATGACTCCCCACCACTGAAAGTGAGCCCTGGGGTGCTCAGCCCAGCCCCCCTGACCTGCAGACACCCTTCTGCTGGCCTCCGAGGCTCAAGAAGTCAAGGCCAGATGCGCCAGTGGCGGCCTCGATGCCCAGAGAAGACATCACCCCCCACCACCTGCTCCACACGAATACAAGGCTCCAGTTTAAATTCGACTATTTCCACCAGGTGGCCTGATGGTGTCTTCCACTAGGGGATGTTTAAAATAGGAAGCCTGGAATTGAAATGATTCTTTGCCAGTCCAAGATCTGGGATAAGTACAATGCCAGTACCATCACTTTTAAATGGGAGGTTTTATCCTTTGACAATTTCTTGAAGGAGGGGAAAGCCTATTAGTCCCATTAGGAAATCATACACCCATCTCTGTGTCTCCTTCTCTTCCATCCCCAAATTCTACCTTCTGCATCCCCCTAAAATGTGAAAACTCTCCTGCCCCTACCCTGGAGTCCTTTGCATATCTTTTTTTAAAGAAACAACACTGAAAAGAAATCTTAGGAATACAGCCCAAGAAATTACCAAAAATTGTAAACACTCATGTAACCGAAACCAGGTCTTACCTTTTGAGTATCTTTGAGGCGACTTTCTTTCATCTTTTTAACAGAATGTGTTAAAAACTCAGTAGTATCTTTTGGAAAGACAGAGATATTTATTGCTTCAAATAATGGTATAAGAAATGGAAAGAGTGCTATAGGGAAAAGAAAAAAAAGAGAAATCATAGTGAAAATGTATAATTTTCCTGGTAGAATTATAATTCACTGAGCTGTTGAGAAAAATCAAAGACGCTGGGGTCCCAGAGAGGAGCCCCTCCCCAGGGACACTTGCTCAGGCTTCAAGGTCAATGGCCAAGCCTGGGTAAGTGCACACACAGGCCCACCATGATGGCTGACCAGTTGTCCCTTTCTCATCCATGGGTTACACCAAAGGGACATGCCCACACTCCCTGGTGACTCAGCCTTCTACCTACTGCTCTAGAATGTCACTGGATAAATCACCAGAGTCTCTGTTCCTGTTAATCGTGCTGCTCAAGAAATAATACGTGGAATAGAAATAATTCAAATATGTTCTCTGGCCATGATGGAATGAAATTTGAAATTGAAAACAAAGAAAACTGGGACCTCACAATATGTGGAAATGAAATGACATACTTGTAAATAACCAATGGGCTCACTGAGGAAATCCACTGGGAAACTGGATATTACTTTGAGATGAATGAAA
>PVKY010009003.1:0-13630 GCA_004027775.1 Bradypus variegatus
ATTGGTGAATCAAATAAACAAGGTCCCTGCTCTCATATTCCTTATAGTCTAGTTGGAAAGGCAGACAAAAAGCAACTAACTGCAGTAAATCATGATGGTAAAAAGGCAAGTGCAGGATGCTGTGGAAGGGCAGAGCAGAGGATTCCAAGGTGGTCTGCAGGATTGGGAGAGCCTACCTGGAAGTAATGCAGGTTTAAGCTGAAATCTAAAAGGAGAGGAATCAGCCAGGTGAAGAGGCAGGCAGTGGAGTAAGGAGAATGTTCCAGGCAGAGGAGGCAGTATATGAAAAATATCTAAGAAGACCTTTTTTTTTAAAAAAAAGCAAAAAAACAAAAGCACATATATATGTGTTTCTCTTTTCAGCAAAATTGAAGGTCATGTGGGCAAAGGAGGAAGGACCATATTGTGCTTCTTTATGACCCCCAGGATTTTTGGAACAATACCTCACACTTACTAAACCTCATATTCCTTATAGTTGGTTACTTTTTGGTTCAGAATACGAATGGACACAATTGTAAATATGTGGCATCGTGATTAAAAAATCACTTCTTTTTTTGTAATTCAGATTTCATTGTGTGTTAGTTTTGTCATTCCATCTTAAGTAAACAGACATTGAGAAAATATACTGGGAGTGTTAAACAGATGTGAGACATTGAGAAAATATACTGGGAGTGTTAAACAGATGATGACAACATCAATGACAATGGTTAAGTATTTGACATAAGGTAATGGCAGGCACCACCACCACCATCTCTCCCAGAAATTCGTACATATCATATAAAAAGAGTAAAAATAGTTTATCAGCATTTAACTAGGATTCTTGGTAATCATGTGTGAACCACAATAAGCCTGAACAATTTTAGAATCATGAGAGCAAAACGTATTTTTTTCTTCCACTAGTAGAGCTAGCTCTTTCAGTTTCTTTAAACACAAACAATTAAATGCAACAAATCTTATGTACCACAACCTGAAAACAAAAGTTGGTCTATTCCAGTGGTCCTGAATTTAAATGTTTCTATCATATTAATTCAAGAAATAAACCATGATTCAGCTTTTGAAAATGAGATTAAGCTCTTTCATTTTTAATTACACAGTTTATAATTCAATAGTTTTAACTGAAGCTAATGTTAACCCAGTAAAAGCCAAGCATACAACTCCAGAAACTGCTCTTATTCTAAGGTAACTTCTTTAAAAGTTCATTATTCTTTAAAAACTCAGACCCAAACTGCAGAGGTATAACTCAAGGAACTAACATTTCTAGCCTTCTGATTCCCCAGCAGTAGTTCTAAGTGTTCTTATAGCTGAGACACATATACAAAATCACTATAAATCACACATAAACATCAATAATTTTTCCTGATAAGTTAAAACTACACCAATATTTTCCTCTATTAATGATTTCTTTAAAAATCAAGCATGTACTACAATTCAGCATTTGAAAGTCTTGTGTGTCTATTACTGCAAAGATGCTCAGGTTGAGAAATGCATTTGTGTACTTGAAGAGACGCTCTGAAAAGCAACAAGACTTGTGTTTCTCTGTTAAGCCATTCAGAAGACTTCAGTTATCAAACAACTAAAAATACTCAATAGCAGATAAATAGTAATTTTTTAAAATCATTGTCTCCAACAGTAAAAACTTAAATATTAAGGCATCTTTTACTCCATTATGGTATATGTAGCAAAGAGAAATGTTGTAAATAAGAGCCATCATTGCTATTCAAAATACTTTCTAATGTATTCAGCAGATTTTTGTTTTTTATATTATCCTATTTCACATAGCATTGAAATCTCTCATGATCAAACATCTTGACACAAACCAACAGAAAAGTATAAATAGATATCCATTTACTAAAGAGAAGCAGTTCATCCTTGAAAAATAAAAAGGAACTACAAATACAAGGATGTAAATTTCTCTGGAGCAATTTATGCTTAAGTAATTAAGAGAAAGAAGGGATGAAGACTTCATTTAAGATGAGAAGCTAATTAGCATAGATCATGCTGCTGAATAATTGTCTGCTCAGTATTTTGCTCCACTGGGCTGAGAGTTTGCAAAGGGTTTCATTCTCCTTTAAAAATACATCACAAGACAGAAGAAGATGGCAGCATAGAGAGGAGTGGAAGCTAGTTTGTCCCCCTGGAACAATTAATAATCAACCAGGAACAACTAGTAAATAATATGGAAAAACTGTGGGCAGACAGACGTGACTGTCCGCACATCATACACAAACCTGAATTGGGAGGAATGCCTGAGATCGCAGCATAAAATCTGTAAGTAAAAACTGTGGATCCAAGCCAGAAGCCCCCTCCCCCCCACAGCTCGAAATGCAAAGCTTCACATTGCTAGAGAGCAGCAGTCTCCCAGCAAGTGAATATAGCTCAGCTGAGCTCAACTGGGGTTTTAATTAACAAGCATGGACTGTTCAATACAAGCTACAAATCCCCAACAAGCAGACAGAGGCTTTTGGTGATGACTGAACTTGGAGAGCTGGAGGGTAGCTGCGGACTGGTCCTGAAGGAGCTTTTCCATCCCTTCTTTGGCTAAGTGGAGAAAGCCTCAGCCATTTTCAGTTCCCAGTGTTTTGACCCAGACAAGGGTGGAGATAGCACAGGCAGGGAGACTATTCACATGTTAATGACCTCTCCCTAGGGAGCTTATCTTCCCTGAGAGGAAAGAGGTAGGGTGCAGCTCTACCACCCGCCTTCCATTCAGAACCTGATCCCAGAGCCTGGGGGAAAGAGCCATGGGCCATACCTCCTTACACCAGTCTGGAGCTACAGGCTGACAGGCACCACCTGCTGGGTGGAAAAGCACAGTAACTTGAGGCCTCACAGGGTGTACCAATCTTCTAAGACACCCTCAGGGAAACCGGATACTATTCCCTCCTTCCAAGACCTGAGCCCGTTCTGGTCTAGGGAAACCTGATTGGGGTAACCAAGGAAACCAGATGCCTAGACAACAGAAAACTACAGCCTACACTAAGAAAAATGAAGTTATGGCCCAATCAAAGGAACAAACTTACACTTAAACTGAGATACAGGAATTTAAACAACTAATGCTACATCAATTCAAAAAGTTTAGGGAAGATATGGCAAAAGAGATGAAGCATATAATGAAAACACTGGACGTACATAAGGAAGAAATTGAATGTTCGAAAAACCAACTGGCAGAATCTATGGAAATGATGAAAGACACAATGGAAACAATGGAAAGACACAATGGAAACATACAACAGCAGTTCTAAAGAAGCGGAATAAAACACTCAGGAACTGGAGAACAAGGCACCTGAAAGTCTACACACAAAAGGAACAGATAGAGAAAAGAATGGAAAAATATGAGCAATATCTCCGGGAGCTTAAGGACAAAATGAAATTCAGGAATGTATGTGTCATTGGTGTCCCAGAAGGAGAAGAGAAGGTAAAAGGGACAGAAGCAATAATAGAGGAAATCATCAATGAAAATTTCCCATCTCTTATGAAAGGCATAAAATTATGGATCCAAGAAGCACACTGTACCCCAGACAGAACAGATCTAAATAGGCCTACACCAAGACACGTAATAATCAGGTTATCAAACATCAAAGACAGAGAGAATACTGAAAGCAGTAAGAGAAAAGTGATCCATCATATGCAAAGGAAGCGTGATAAGACTGTGTGTGGATTTCTCAATAGAAACCATGGAGGCAAGAAGAAAGTGGAGTGATATATTTAAGATATTGAAAGAGAAAAACCACGAACCAAGAATCCTATATCCGGCAAAATTGTCCTTCACATATGAGGGAGAGCTTAAAATATTCTCTGACAAACAAACAGTGACAGAGTTTGTGAACAAGATACTTGCTCTACAAGAAACACTAAAGGAAGCACTGCAGACGAAAGGAAAAGACAGGAGGGAGAGGTTTGGAAAACAATTTTGGGATATAGTAGCACAGCAATGTAAGAACACTGAGCAAAGATGACTGTGAGTATGGCTGAAAGAGGAAGATGAGAAGCATGTGGGACATCAGACGGAAAGAGGAGAGATAAAGGCTGGGACTGTATAACTCAGAGAAACCTAGGGTGCTCAATGATTGTAATAAAAGGTACAAATATGTTTTTACATGAGGTAGAACGAATGAATGTCAACACAGCAAGGTGTTAAAAATAGGGTGGGATTGGGGGGAAAATACAATCAGTGCAAACTAGAGACTATAATTAACAGAAACATTGTATTATGCTTCCTTTAATATAACAAAGGCAATATACCAAAGCTAAATGCATTTGGGGGGAGGTGCATAGGGGAAGGGTATGGGACTCCTGGCATTGGTGATGTTGTCTGACTTTTTATTCTACTTTAGCTTAATGCTGTCTTTCCTTTTGTTGCTTTCTAGCTGTCATTTTTTTCTCTCTCTTTTTCTTTTTTTCTGTTTCCTTTGTCCCTCTACCTTCTTTGACTCTTCCTCCTTCTTTGTGGAAGACATGGAGATGTTATATAGACAGTGGCGATGGTGCTGAATACCTGAATACATGACTATACAGGGAACCAATGATTATTTACTTAGGATGAAATATATGGTGTGTGAACAAAACCATCTTAAAAAGAAATGAGTTGATGAAGTAACTTTGAGGGCACTATGTTGAGGGAAATAAGAGAGACACATAAGGACAAATATTGCAGGGTCTCACTAATATGAAATAATTATAATATGTAAATTCATAGATGTGAAATATAAGTTACCAGGATATAGAACGAGGTTAAAGAATGGGGAGCAGTTGCTTATTATGAGCAGAATGTTCAACTAGAGTGAACTTAAACATTTGGAAATGGACAGAGGTGATGGTATGCATGTTGTGAGAATAACTAACGGTGCTGAATGGTATGTGAAGGTGGTAGAACGGTAAACTCAGGGTCACGTATGTCACCAGAAGGAAAGTTGGAGGTTAAAAGATGGGAATGTATAAAACAGTGAATCTTATAGTGGACAGTGTCCATGATTAACTGTACAAATATTAGAAATCTCTTTCATGAACTAGAACAACTATATGACACTATAGCTAGAAGTTAATAATAGAGGAGCATATAGGAAAATATATATACACCTATTGCAAACTATATACTACAGTTAGTAGTATTTTAACAATCTCTCATCAACAGTAACAAATGTACCATACCAAACTATGAATCAATAATGGAGGGATATGGGGGGATTTGAGTTTTCCTTTTTTGTTGTTTTTTTTTCATCTTTATTTCTTTTCTGGAGTAATGAAAATGTTCTAAAAATTGAAAAAAAACTTATAATGGATGCACAGCTGTATGATGATACCACGGGCAGTTGATTGTACACTTTGGATCTTTGGATAATTGTATAGTTTGTGAACAATCTCAATAAAAAATATATCACATCCACTAGAATAAGATAACTTAACACTCATTATGTATTATTCCCCATATTTGTCCACTTACAAAGCTTGACAGGCTTCATACAGTATACAAAATAGTAACATTTTCACCTTTTATTAAGGCAAGTTTGTGAAAATAATTTAATACAACCAAATCATTTCAAGAACTTTTAGCTTACAGCATTTTTTTACATTAGAAACATACAAAAAAAATGTGTTTTATAAAAATCCACTTCAATACCGGAAAAGAGTGATGTAAGATTTTGAATCCAGGTTACTTTTGTAAAGGATGCTCTTTCCTTGTCTCAGATTCCAAGTACTATTCACCATCTTTACAACCAGTTTTGCTTAAATGCTTAACCACATCAACCCAGTTCCATCCTCGAGGAGGTTCCCCTTTGTGATCTGTTTTATCTGCCAGCTTATGTTTCTGGGGTATGAAAGTTGTTCTTTTTTGTTTTTTTTCTTACTTGATGGCGCTGTATTAGGAGTTTCAACTGAGATGATATTACTTAAGGAAGTCGTAGAATTAATGGGATGGTGGTTCTCCATGAATTGTTCTTTATTGTATTTGGCATATTCAAGCAATGTGTATGTCATAGCAATTTCAAGATTAACTTCAACTGCTTCCTTTAATTTGGCTAATATACTCTGCTTTGCAGCTGATGATATGGTATTGTTTAAAAAAGCGTTCATAGATATAATTGGAGATGTTTGGAGATATGTTTCTGTCCAGGAAATCTCTATTAAGAAGGCTTTGGGATCGCTATATTCACCTATCCTTTATTGAAATGAAACTGGGCTTAATTCCTGGAAACTGTCATCTCCTTCATAAATTAAACGTAAAGCTTCTAGTTCTACCTCTTGGTCCTCGTTGGCACTCATCGCGCCGGCCGTGGGTCGCCTCCTGGGCGGAAGGCGTTTGCGAGGACCAAGCAGCAGTGAGGACCGTGGTCTGGGACCCGGGCGCCCCCTGCAGCCCCCCCCTGCGGCGGGCACACCCTTCGCACCCGCAGTCAGGAGTCAGAAAGAATCACTTCTAAGATTAAGTTAAATATGCCACCATTTTATTGTTTGTCAGGAGTACAAAGAGAGGATTATGAGAAGGGAGATCACTAACTGCTGTGGCAAAAGAATGTCGGATCATTTGGAAAGCTTAAACTTTTGGCCTACTCAGACTCTTCTTTCTAAAATTACTGACTTGCTCTGATCAAACTAAGTGGAGCAAAAGAATGGAGAGAAAGTGGAAAAAGAGTCCAGTATGGACTGATAATCAGGCTCCTGCTAGGAAAAGCTAGAGAAGATTGTATGTTTATATATTCCTTTCAAGCATTTAAATTAATATTTTAGCTATTGTCAATAAGTCAGTATTCTAATTGCTACAGTAAAATGCGCAAAGCTTACCTTCACAGACATAACAAAACAACAACAAAGCAATAGTTATCCTTTCAGGTTTGTGGAAGTTTCTATTTTTCTAAAAGAGATCAGGGTATGCCAAAAAGCCAATACTATAAAGAAAATTATGTAACAGATTGTTGGAAGACAAAGTCTTTATTGGACAGAGATAGTAGGAACCAAAGTCTCGCAAATAGAGATTTATCCTGAGTGATAATCTATTGGAGGATATGTTAAGGTACTGCCATGAATTATTCATGGCATCCCAGCACAGACTCTGTGACAAGAACTTTTTGTATATGTAGCTGTTCACAAGGGACGGACTTGTTGGCATTGCTTAGCAACAAGTCTCCTCAAATGCCTTGTGCTGACTGTGCCATCTGGTATGGGACATGTTGCCAGAAAGACCTGTTAATCAATGTTCATTGGCTCTCTCTCTCTCTACTTTAATCCTTTCACTTGAATTTTGACTATATTCAGAGTTCAGAGGAAAAAGGGATGAATATACATTTATACACTGTATATCGGGTATGGGTCTTTGTTAATCAGAAAAAAATTCAATACTAAATAACCTTTGAGTTTTTCTATTTTGACTGTTTAATTATTTATGCATTTTAAAAACAGATATACCCCTGTAAGAATATTATTAACTCTATGAGAAACAAGAAACATGATGATTACATACTGAAGTTGGATGATAATGGATGTATTCTTAATAAAAATAATGATAAAATTAACTACAGAGGTTAATACTTATTATCATTAGCTATTTTTATTAATAATATATTCTTATTGAGCACTATTTATAAGCCAGGACCCATGCCTAATCCTTCCAAACTCTATTATATATTTATTATTGGACATGGTGTATAGCTTAGAAAGAAAAAAAATTTCAAGGAGACTGTGGAATCTTCCTGAGTTCATAAAGCCAGAAAGAGTAGGGTCAAGAATTAATACTGACCTTTCAGGTCATTTTTGGTTTCTTTTGTAGCCCCCCCCCAAAAAAAAAAAAACCTTTTAAGATGAAAACCGAATTTCTTTATTTTGGGGTTTTTAAAATAAAGAATGCATTTGAAGGAATACATATTCTTTCATTAAAAGCTTTGGCCATATCCTGTAAGTTTGGGTAGGAAGTTATATTAGTCGGGCTATGATAATTGTGTAACAAATGCAGTAACAGTTTATTTCTCCCTCACTTTACAGTCTATTGTGGCATGGAGACATCCAGGTAACCAGGCTTCATTCAACTAGAAGCTCCACTCTTTTCTCAGTCCCGATAGACTTCAAGTGGATTTGCTGAATCCAACAGCGATGTATTGAGCGCTCTCCACCCCTGCCCTGAAAACTATATTTTTATACAGTTATTTTATCACAATAACTTTGGTTTATATATTTAGGTTGTAGTGATTTATTGCTCACAGATATATGATAATTCTCTTTGTAAATTGTGCCTTATATCATTATTACAATGCCCTGCTATCTTACTAATTTCTTTAAGGTGTGAATTCCAGTTTAGTTCTGATATTAATATTGCTACAGCTGCTTCAATTTTGCTTTAAAACTCTTTGGCTCTCCATTTATTTTCAATGTTTCTTTTTATCATTTTGACTTAAATGTGTTTGTTGTGCACAGTCTTTCACTTGGAGGTCCATTTAACAATTAGATAGTGCCTGTCATTTAATGCAGTCCATGCACATTTGCTATGATTTGCGTATAAATGATACTCTCTCTTCTATCTTGTTTTCTTTTTTTAGTTTTAATTATTTTCCTCTGTTAACTTTACTTAATTTTGTTTGATCAAATTCCTATATGTTCTTTTTTATCCTTATTGATTTGAGAGTTTAGCTATACTTTTCCTGTTTTCAGTACTTCCTTTCATTTTTAGGGATAAAACTGTTGATGACATTTAGATTCTCAGAAGTTAAAAGTGTTTACCCTGATCACTAAAGTGTAGTTATAAAAACTGTAGCTTCCAAAATATAGTCTTATATAACTTCCAAATTAGTAGCGATAAAATAGAATGGGAAAAAGTATAAAATCAATTCAAAAGAAGGCAAGAATGGAAATAAAATTAAACAATATTAACAGTGTTGATAGAAAATAAAACAATATCATAGAAGTAAACACAAATGTATTCATAATTGCAAAACAATGCTGACATAAATGAATTAACTATATGTGGTTTACAAAAATCATAAAAACTTGAGGTTATAGAACATTTGAAAGCAAAAAGATGAAAAACTAGTAAGCTGGTATTAATATAAGACATTGATATCAGACAAAATATTCTGTTCGGTATAGATAGAATTATTAGAAATAAATAAGGTCATTTCATAAACAGGAAGAGATAATAATTCCAAATTTGTGTGCTCCAAAAATATATCCTTGCGATATATAAAACAAAGATTGGCAGAAATGTAAGGATAAATACACATATTCTCTGTTGTAGTAAAAATTTTCTCATATCCTTTTTAGTAACTGATTAATAAAACAGATAAGGAAATTCAGAAGGATAGAAAAGATTTGAAAACAGGATTAACAGATTTGATATGACTGGTTTGCATAGAGCATAGTAAACACCAAACTGTAGAATATACTTACTTTTTCAACCTCAAGCACAACTTTCACAAAAAACTAACCACATAACAGACCACAAAACAAATTTCAACAATTTTAAAAGATTAATGACATAAAAAACATTTTCTCTAACTACAATGAAATTAAACTAGGAAACTCAGTGAGGAATGCAGCCTTTAAATTTGAAAAATAAGAAATACAATTATAAATTACCCATGGGTCAAATAAGATAGAATCCTTGAAATTAGAAAATATTTTAAACTGAGAAATAATGGAAATAATAAATGTCAAAATTTGTAAAACATAACAAAAGTATATCTTGGGTGAAAAGTAGTAAATATAAATGCTTTTAATAAGAATATTTTATTATTTTTGAGCTCAGTATCTATCTTAAGAAGTTAAAAAAAAAGAACAGCAAATAAACCTAAGAAAAGTAGAATAAAATGATAAAAATACATTAAAAAAAACCAAGAAAACAGGAAATAAAAAAAAAGATTAAAAGGATCCACAAAATGAATAATTGATTTTTGAAATGAGAAATGAAATTATCAGACTTGGGGCAAGATTGCATGAAAGAGATTGGGGAAATATAAGCTATACTGGAAATGAAAAAGATACAGAAGAAGGCAAATAAAAAATAAGACAATAAGACTATTCAAAAGATGATGTGCCACTATATTTATCAACTTAGATGATATGAATAAAGTCCTGGATAAATAATACTTAGTTATAACCATTTAATAAATTGCATTAATGCTTTAAAGCTCTTCCTTAAGAAAATTTCAAGACCTGAGTTTTTCAGAGGCAAATTTCTAAAAAATTTAAGAAATATATAATTTCAGTTGTATGAAATTCTTTCAGAGAACAAAGAGGAAACAGTATTATATTTATTTTGAATCAAGCATAACCTTGATGTTAAAATCTGACAACAACATCTAAGAAAGGAAAATGATAGGCCATTTTTTCTCATGAACACAAAGGCAAAAGTGCTAAATAAAAATGTAGCAAATCATATCCAGTAATAAATTCAAGTGATAAAATACCATGATCAAGTTGGGTTTATCATTGAAATTCAAAGTTACTTTATCAATAAAATAATGAATTAACTTAAAGAGAAAAATCACGATTATCTCAATAAGTCAGAAAAATCATTTTATATAATTCAACATTAGCACATGGTTCTACAAAGTTTAGTAAATTAAGCACATAAGGAAACTTCCTTAAACTTATAAAAGTTATTTGCAAACAAAATGCTATAGTAAATATCTTACTGAGTGGTAAAATTACAAATAATTTCCTTTAAGATCAAGAACAAGTCAAGGATGCTATCTCTCATCACTTCTACTCAGCGTTTTATTGGAGATTGTAGCTAGCTAACACAATAAGATAAGAAGAAAAAAATCTAAGCTATGGAAAGAATGAAAAGCTAAGCTATTCATAGATGGTGTAATGATATCTGTAGACATATTGTTAGATTAACTAAGAGGATTTAGGGACTTTCCTAGATAAAATTCAATATACAAAATTCATGGATTTTCTATACACCAGCAACAAGTTAGAAAATAGTTAAAAAACAATAAAAAGTATAGTGCAATTTGTGAGTGAGACCTTTAGAGAGGATGTGTATAACCTTATTGAAAGAGATTAAAGAAGACAAATACATGGAGGGAAATAGAGTGTTCATGTATTTGAGCTTGATTGTATAAAGATGTTAGTTCTCCTTAACAATGTGTGCGTGTGTATCCATAAACTGAGAGAAAGTCACTATTTCAACCCTCCAAATCTGTTCACTATATAAACATCCTTGAAAGCATAGTATACATCACAAATTGTCAGAATTGGTGCAGAAACATAACAGGCCTTTGGAAAATTGCCTTTCAATAGTATGTTTTGTAATAAAGGGTTCTTGGACAACTTGCTAACCACATAAAGAGAATGTAATTGGACTCTTAACTCACACACAAAAATTAATTATAATTAGTTTTAAAAACTAAATATGAAGGGAAAATTAAAAAAAATTAGAGGAACTGTACAATGATATCATTATGAACTCAGATGTAAATACATTTCCTAAACAAGATCCAAAAGATTCAAATTATTAGGTTGTTCTTATGACATTGTAGATATTTAGCAGTGTTTGGCAATGAAAATGGAAATCTGTGGTTCTTAAAAACAAAAAATATATAATTTGAGTTCAAATTAATAGAAACAAAAAGATTGATAAATTTGACTAAATTAAAATGAATAATTTCTGTTCATCTATATTATCTATATAGAAAATAAAAGAAAAGCTATAAATTGGGAGAAAATATTTGCAACATATACAATAAGTATATAGAATGTATAAAGAATTCCTACAAATCATAAAAAGACAAATTTGCAATAGAAAAATGGGCTAATACTTGAACAAGAAAGGGAAACCAAGTGGTCAATATCCATATGAAAGAATGCTCAACCTCATTAATAGTCAGGAAATTGGGCAGTTAAACTACAGTGAGAAGTGCTCAATTGCTAAAAATTTTCAAGTATGACTATACTGAGGGTTGGCAAGGATGTGAAGCAATAGGCGAATCCATATATTGGCTAGTGGAACTCTAAATCAAAAGTAAGTTTCAAGGGAATAATAAAGTATAGTTCCATTTATAAACAATCCAAAAGCAGTAAAAACAAACAAACAATATTATTGTCTAATGAAACATACATATGTAGTGAAACTGTATATATATATATGTTTTTTTCAATAAAGCAAAAGAATGAATAGTAGATACTTCTGGAGAATCACCACATTGGTGGGGACAGAGGAAGTAGTGTACAATGAAGGAAAAACCTGTTGGAGGCTTCTCAAGTTATAGGAGTATTTTATTTCTTCACTTGACTGGAGGATACACATATGTTTTTTATTATTCTTTCAGGTTTTCATGCAATTTTGTAAAGACTTTTTTTAAGTTGAAGGGACTTTCTTGGACCAACTAGTTAAATGGTCATTATCTTAAAGATCTGAACATAAACTTTGAAAGCTTAGTGATTCTTCACTGATCAACCTATACTTTTCAGAATGCAACAAGGTAGTAAACATTTAGTTTTCAGTCTTAACTATGAAGCCCCTTGAAGATAAATTCAGACCCAAGAAGCAAACTGTAAAAAGATGAATTGTCTCAGCTGCTGTATAAACTGACCAACAAGAAGAAGGACTTCTGAACACTTCCCCTTGTCCAGTCACACAGATCATGGTTATCTCGGGTCCAGACATCCCTGCCCTTCTCCTCTGTATTTTTTCTTTCTTTATTTCTTCTGTTTGTTCCAAATAGAGTCTATTAGTGAATTAAGAAGGCAAGCTGGTGGCTTAGGCATGGGCACCACGGTTTTACCCCAATCTAACTATATGCTTGTTCTACCTTCTCTGGGATTTTTAAGGCAGTCTACTTATACTTCCTCCAGATTCCCAGATTCAAGAACTGCTGGTAACTTGCTTTGAAAAGTCATTTGTCTTCTCCAGGCTTCAAATTCCTTTCAAGTAAAAAAAAAGAAAAAAAAATGTCCATTGGCTTAAATGATCTCTTTCAATACCTCTAGGGATTTTGAAACAGATTTCTAGAAGACTTAGCCAAAAACATATAGTCTGTGGTTGGTTATAGCAGAATTTAAAGTCACATAAGTGAAGCTGCCATGGAGACATCCTTGAAACCATTCTGATCCCAAAATATTCAGACATAGTGTTTAATATAAAGTTTAAGGCCTCAGCTGTGTTTTGACAAAGTCCCTCTTTAAGTGTTCCATCCTATTTGAAAATTCGAACCCTTGATCATCCATTGCCATCACCTTATGGGAAAGGATTAATCCAGGCTTTGAGAGAAAATGAGACCCACTATTGTGCTGCTCTGGGACTAATCCTAGCATAAGTTGCTATTATTTCTCAGTAAATTTTTTCTGTTTTAAAGATGATTATCTGAGGAAGGACAGCATAAACCACACGTTGTAGCCTTACCTTTTGTGGCTCATACATGCTTTCAAGGGTGTATTCAGACCCAGAGATTCCATTTACATCCCCTTGCTGAAAGACATAGCAAGACCTTTGTGATTTTTATTTTCTTGAGAACAAGAGTCTTACTGGAACAATGTCAGGAGATGATTATCACAACAGAGGATAAAAAATAAAGATAAACCATTTCTAAAAACAGGATACAATGGCTTACTATAAAATGTAGTAGAAAATTTTGTCAGTATGTTTTCTATTTAGAACCACATCTTTCAGCCAGAGATTTGTCAAATTTCCATCAAGCCA
>PVKY010009004.1:0-13629 GCA_004027775.1 Bradypus variegatus
CACTGAAGCTTATTTCATTTCCTTTCATTTCCCCCTTTTGGTCAAGAAGATGTTCTCCATCCCATGATGCCGGGTCTACATTCCTCCCCAGGAGTCATATTCCACATTGCCGGGGAGATTCACTCCGCTGGGTGTCTGATCTCACATAGTGGGGAGGGCAGTGATTTCACCTTTCAAGTTGGCTTAGGTAGAGAGAGAGGGCCACATCTGAGCAACAAAGAGGCATTCGTGAGGAGGCTCTTAGGCACAATTATCGGGAGGCCTAGCCTCTGCTTGCTTGCAGAAACTTTGAGCTACGACTTTGGGTGATCTGAGAAGGCCAGAGGATGCTGGTGGGGGCCAAACTGCAGGGCAGACAATTGCTCATTCCCTTCTCTTTTCTGGGTGGATCACAGCTTGGAAAATCTTTGGATCAAAAACAGTGCTCAGTTTGAAGACTGATTGAGTAGTCCCCGAGCCAGAGGGCATTATGTGTCACCAGTACAGAAAGGGCCAGTTTGTGGTATTCTGAGAAAAATGACCCCTGCCCATGGCAGTCACTGTCAAAAGCATCAGCTTCAAAGCTTCTGCCCAGGTCTGGGGGGTAGAGTTGCATATTGGTTAGGATTCCCTAGGGAAACAGAACAGACAAGAGTTATCTAAGTATTATGAGATTTTATAAAATTATCTCATGCAACTATGGAGATGCACAAGTCCAAATTCCATAGGGCAGGCTGCAACCTGGGAACTCTGATGAAGTTTTTCAATGAATTCCCCAGAAGAAGCTGGCTGGCTGAAGTAGAGATGAGAATTCTCTTTTCTGACTGCTGAAATCATCACTTCTCCTTTTAAGGCCTTCAACTGATTGGATTAAATCTCTCTCATTGCTGATGGCAATCTCCTCAGTTGACTGTAGATGTAATTAGCCATAGATGCAATCACTTTACTCATGATTTAAGTTCACAAAATGTCCTCATGGTAACAGTGAGGACATTTGCTTGACCAGACAACTGGGTATTATTACCTGGCCAAGTTTACTTATGAACCTAACCATGACAGGGTGCATGCCAGGGAAGGCTTCTTTAAGGAAAGGATGTTGGAGCTCAGATCTGAAGGAGAAGGAGGAGTTCACTTTCCCTCAGGGTGTGTATCTAGCAAGGGGAGAAGGCCTAGGGTGGGTGTGGGCTCAGTGTTGGGGGGCTGAAAGAGGCCCCTGTGGCTGCACTTCAGAGAGGGAGGGGAGTGTGGGGGGAGAGTCCCTGGCACCTGGGGCCTCCTGGGTTCCAGGAAAGGGTTTGATCTTTATGCTAAGAAAAATGGAAAGTCTTTGAAGAGTTATAAACTGGGGCCTGACAGGACCAGATCTTCCTTTTCATGGATCACTATGGAGGGAGAATTGGTGAGGGTGGGAGGTGGTATGTAGTGATCGGTTGGCTGCAACTACCTTCATCCAAGCCAGGGTAGTTGGCACTGGGATGGGCAGAGATGGTGGGAATGAAAAGAAGTTCAGTGGATCTAAGAGTTATGGGAGGTAAAGTAGACAGAACCACGAGCCCATGTCTTAAATTTTTAGATAAAGCTCTTCCTCATCAGAGTGTATAGTTTCTCTAGTCTGTCTCTACTTAATTTCCCTATGGCCTGTGCAGTCTGTTTCCTTCTGCTGCTTTGCCCTGCAAATGATTCTGTGGGTAAAATTAAATATCTTCCAACTTAGAGCAGCTCTTCTTCCAGATGAAGCAAGTAAACGAGAGACTGAAGTGAGCAGTGATTTGCAATGAGAAAGGAACCAGCATCTGTGATGGTTACAGGTGCAGCGTGTCCTCCCGGAGAGCCGTTGGGTCTGTGTTCCATTTACACAGTGCACAGCAGTGCCCACGTTTTGGACTGGCATTACCCAGTGGGGCATAACAATATTGCTTAGTTTATTTTCAGTCAGTTAAGATTTAAAAATGTCACACTTGCAAACGGTCTTCAGACTAGGTTTGTTTTTCTTGAGAAAGGGTTCCTTATGCGGCATGCTCAGTAGGTGCTTTTGAAGCATGTCTTATGAAAGAAAACCAGCCACATGTGCTTCCTACTCCAGCCCTGCAGGGGTGCAACAGTGAAGGTAAATCTGGTTTTTATCCCTGAGAAAGGTAAATAATCCAACCTGCTGTTCACCTGCATGGGAATCCCATGGGAATAAGGATGAGCTTAGCATCTGTCTTCCTCCACTGCAGCCACCTCCTCTCCAGTGTACGTGGCCATCATCATATACTTGGGAGGTTGCAGCTGCCTCCCCACTGGTGTCTCTGCTCCGGCTCCGGCTCCCCTTACCCCACAGTTGAGATTTCACACTGCAGCCAGGGGCATCCTTTGGAAATGGAGGTCACATCATGCCACTCTACTGTGCTCTGGCCACCAAGGCTTCCCTTCACACTCAGTCATGCCCTAAGCATGGCCCGTTGCGCCCCACAGGGTCCAGCCGCAGCCTCCTTCCCCTCCTTCTCTCCCCCCACTCTCCTGCCCTGTCACCTCCACTCCTTGCCCTTCCTCGCTTCTCAGCCTCAGGATCCTTGCTCTTGCTGTTCCTTCTGCCTGGCGCATTCCTCCAGATCTCTGCATGGAGTTCTTCCTCTCTTCCTTCAGGCTTCTGCTTGAATGTCACTCGATCACGAGGCCATTCCATCTAGAATTGCACCCCTGCATAGCTCTTGGCATCCCTTGTTGATTTGTCTGACTCCTCCACCAGGAGGAGGAGGAGGGTAGGCCCTGAGCTGTTCTGTTGTCTGGCCAATCCTGCTGCCTAGAACAGTGCATCGAACGCAGGGTGTGATGTGAATGTTTGTTGAATGGATGGGTAAGCATCTGAGAATTGCCACACTGGGTTGGTGTGATTCTGTTTTTGAGAGTAAGGCAGTATTTCTGTTATCTGCTTTTGCTTAACCAACACCCCAAAGGTTAATGGCCTGAAGCAGCCTGCATTTTATCTGCTCATAATTCTGAGTCAGTTCAGGCAGGACACAGCAGGGTCAGCTCGTCCTTGCTCCGTAATGCCTGAAGCCTCAGCTCAGGGGATTAGGAGACTCAGGGGGACTGTCTGGGCTGGCCCGAATAAGGCCAACTAGATCTGGGGCCTTGGCTGTGGCTCTTGGCTGGTTTCCCCAGTTCTTTCTGTGGCATTGCCATGTGGTCGGCTTGGGCTTATTCACAGCACAGTGGTCTTCGGGTTTTAAGAGGCGCTTTCCAACAGGAATAGATCCATGTGCAAGGCTTATTAAGCCTTTGCTCCTTTCACACTTGCTAATGCTCCATTGGCCAGAATAAGTCACATGGTCAAGTCCAGAGTCGGGAGGGGGTAATGGGGAACTACCTAAGGGCATGGACACAAGGAGATGTGGGCCCCTAGTCTAACAGCTGACCGCTGGCGTATCATATGTCGTTGGAAGGACAGATCTTAACCTGCCTGCCATCTTGGAATCCTTACTCAACCATTCTCCACTTGGGTGACCTTAGGTAAGGTGCTTAACTTTTCTGTGCCTCTGTTTTCCTCATCTGTAAAAAGGGGCTGGGACTACTCCATCAGGTTATTACTGAGGATTAGGTGGATTCTAGATGTCAGAGTTCTCAGATACTTCCTGGTGTCTGGTGAGCACTACGTCAGCATTAGCCACTGGATGACCAAAACCCATCTGTTGGACAAGCTGTTCTGTCATCCATTTACTTGCTCCTTCCTTTGTTCTTGTACTCATTTATTTTCTTACTTATCACATTTATTAAACAACTGCTGGATACCAGCCCTGTGCTAGGCTCTGGGATTTGGGAGAATCCCTCATGGAGCTTGCAGGAGGCTGGGGAAGGCAGCCCGACAGTTCAGGGAGCAATCTTAGTAAAGCAAGGGCTTACTGGGATGGGGAGCTCTGGTGCTGGGGGAACCAAGAGACAGGCGTTCCTTGCCGTTCCTGCAGGAAATGACATGAACAGAGCCTTGGAGCCCTAGAAGGAGTTAGGTGGGCCACAGGTTCCCAGCAGAGGCCTAGAGACAAGTGAGGGCACAGAGTTGGAGGAGCTGAGAGAATGGTGTTATGGGGTGGTGATGGGGGTGGAGAAGGCAGAAATGCCTGTGCCCAGCTCCCAGAGGTTAATTATTTCTTCTCAGGCCATAGAGATGTAGCTCCAGAGGAAGAGAAGTCAGCCAGAGCCCTGGGAGAGAAGGCAAAGCTGGGAGCTGAGCAGGGGCTGGCTGAACCTTCAGCTGGGAGGACCTGGCAGCAGTAAGAGAGTTTGCAGAAGAAGGAAGGTAGATGTGAGTTGGCCAGCAGCTGGCCCGAAGTGCACATGGGGCAAATGGGTGGCTGGGGAGCTACCCCTGCCCGCAGTGCTCATTGCACCTGCTGGACTGGGCCTTCTGTGTGCACGACCTACTCATTTGTCCTACTGGGTACAGACGCTTGAAGGAACAGTGCAGGGCCTGACTTGCATATCCTTGGCTTGGGTTTTGGCAGCAGGATGTTATCTATTTCTGTTCTTGAAGCTCTTACCTTTGTGCCTGAGACGAAAAGAAGACAGATCTGTGCGCAGGGGGTTGAAGCTCTGGGTTGTAACTGCCCCAGTTGAAGCACATGTAGGCTGGGCTGTCTTGGGTGGATCAGAGCAGGCTTCCTGGAGGAGGTGACATCTGAACTCGGCATAGAAAGACAAATAGGAACTTTGCAAGCAGAGATAGGGTGGAGGAAAGAGCTTGGTCTGTATCCATGGCCACTGGAGGCAGTTGCTTCTCTCCTGGGAGCTATCCCTGGCGCAGGCTGGGGCGCTGTGTACTGGCTGGCTGGTCTGCAGATCACTGACCTGGGAGACTTCAGTTACCCTCCCCACCAACGTCATGGGCACGAGGGAGGGCGGCGGCTCCTGCTTGAGGCCCCCCGAGGGGCCCCTGCCTGACCCCCAGGGCTCTCTGGGCTACAAGCTGTGCAAGGCACCGTTAAGATCATGTTTTTTCAGAAGCGGGCCTGAAGACAGGCTGCCTGGCTTGGAGTCTTGGCTCCAGCCTGCTTGGGCCTCAGTTTGTTCATCTGAAAAAGGGGCAGTAATGGTCCCTGTCTCTGAAAACGAGTCTCAGCAGCAAGAACTTCAGAGAGACCTCAATAAATGCAGTTGCCCCATGGCCATTAATATTGACGGTCAGTCTCCTGCTAGTTAGAGTTTTTAGCAACCTAAACCTTCCGATACAGAAGCCATTAACTTTTTTTAAATTCAATTTTATTGAGATATATTCACATACCATATAGTAATCCAAAGTGTACAACCAGTTGTTCACCGTACCATCATATAGTTGTGCATTCATCACCCCAATCTATTTTTTGAACATTTTCCTTGTACCAGAAAAAGTGAAAATAAAAATAAAAAATTAAAGAAGAAAACCCAAATCACACCCCTCCCACCCTATTTTTCATTTAGTTTTTTTGTCCCCAGTTTTTTTACTCATCCATCCATACACTGGATAAAGGGAGTGTGATCCATGGGGCTTTCACAGTCACACTGTTACCTCTTATGAGCTACATTGTTATACAATCGTCTTCAAGAGTCAAGGCTACTGGGTTGCAGTTTGATAGTCTCAGGTATTTACTTCTAGCTATTCCAGTGCATTAAAACCTAAAAATAGTTATCTGTATACTGCATAGGAATGCCCACTAGAATGACCTCTCGACCCCATTTGAAATCTCTCAGCCACTGCAACTATTTCATTTCATTTTGTATCCCCCTTTTGGTCAAGAAGATGTTCTCAATCCCACAGTGTGGGGTCCAGATTCATCCCTCAGAGTCATATCCTGCATTGCCAGGGAGATTTGCACCCCTGGGAGTCAGAACCCAGGTAGTGGGGAGGGCAGTGAGTTCACTCACTGAGTAGGAAACCATTACTTTTTTTTTTTTTTAAGAAAAGTAAAACATCCCGGCAGGCTATACTTACTGCTACAAATAATCTCGCCCTTATCAGGCTTCTCCCAAATCTACAGGGTTTCAGGAAACAGTTGATTGACAAGTAAAACTGAGTCCATAAACTACTTCCTCAAACCTGAGAGTGACAGACTTGAAGGAAACCTTTGCATGTCCTCCCTGCCCCTCACCCTATCTCCCACCCCACCCGGAAGCATTTGAGCTCCCTGGGTGTAAGGCAGAAAACCGGGAGCTGCCCACGGGTTCTTCCATCATGGCTTCCTCCAATCTCCTCTGAAGCACCAAGCCACAACCACTTCTCTCCACCAACTCATTTCTGGGTCTCTTGAGAATTCAGTTTTCCGGTCTCCAAAGTGAGGGAACACACCTACTTCATAGGACTGAAGAGAAAATTAAATGAGGTAATGCATGGGGCTTAGTTCCATAAATGCTGATGCAATAACGACAGTCTAACAACAAGCCCACCATTTATGACTGTTCCCTCCTTCTCATAGTGCGTGGCTCCCCGTCACCTGCTGGGGAGTTGCTGCCTCGTTGTGCCAGCAGCCTTGCTGGAGTGTGGGGAGCCGAGGTGTCACGGGGAAAGCTCTGCTCCTCTGGCTCACACTCCTAAGAGGCAGCAGCCAATTGGAGGGGCTCCAGGCACCCAGCCACGTGGTGCCTCTAGTGGGCCACCAGCTGCCTCTGTAGGTGGCATGGTGCCCGCGAGGGAGCAGCTGCCTCTTCCAGCTATCTAATTGCTCGTCAGATCCACGGTGGCTCCAGCTTAGCAGACTTGGCTCCTTCATCCTAGTCTGGACTGCCAGCCTTGGGATTGGGCTGGGCAGGGCTCCTGCGTTGGATTTCAGGTGTTTTCAGTCCCAGGTGGAGAAGATGTGGTTGTTGGTTTGTTTGTTCATTCATTCATTCATTCCTTGTTTTAATAAATATTTGTTGAATGCCTGTATTGGGCCAGATACTGTTCTAGGCATTTGGGCTAGCACTTTACAAAACAGATGATAAGCAATAAATATGATAAACAAGCACTACTTCCAAATCCTGTTGAAAAGTAGAAACGGAGCAGGTTAAGGGGGAATCAGGCATGTGGGGAGGTGATGACTTTACACAGGTCAGGCTGAGCGTCACTGAAAGCACCGATTTCGAGAAGGGAGGACGTTAGCCACGTAGGTATCAGGAGAGTGTTCCCAGCAGGGGGGTCAGCCTGGTAGCAGCCCTTGGTGGCAGTGGGCCTGGCGTGTCTGAGAAGCGTCATGGGGCCAAGTGGGAAGAGGTGAAGTTGTGGATCTTTCAGGTGGTTGGGATCCTGCAGGGCCTCGTGGGCCACTGCAGGACGCTGACATGTTTTCTGAGTGGGATGGGAGCCACTGGGGGATTTGGAGTGGAGAAGGGATGTCATCTGACTCACGTTTTCAAGGGCTAGCTTTGGCTCCTGCGTGGAGACTGGAATGTAGGGGCATTGGGGCAGATGGAGGGAGAAGAGGTAGGAGGTTATAGGAGTCCATGCGGGAGGCCATCGTGGTCCGAAGCAGCGTGGTCACAGGGAAAGTGGTGAGACGTGGCCGGGCCCTGGCTTTGTGTTGAAGTTGGAGCTAAAAGGAGTTCTTGGAGCACAGGTGATTCCAGTGTATTTGGCCCAGGAAGTTAGAAGGATGTAGTTGCCGATACCCAGATGGCAGTGGCTTTGGGCCGAGTTGGCTTTGTTCAGGTGTGGATGTCCCAGGTTTTAGATCTGGACATCTAAGAGGAGACAGAGAGGAGCACGGGCAAGTTGGGAGTTCAGCTGAGTTTGGTTGAACTGCCTGGGCTGGAATACAAACTCAGAAGGTGTGGGCCTCTCGGGGGTATTGAAAGCCTTGAGGTGAGATGAGGTCCCCAAGGAAGTGAATGTAGATGGGCCAGGACTGAGGCCCAGGGTCTCCCACCTACTAAGATGTAGCAAGGGAGAAACCAGCCAAGGAGATTACGGAGTGACCTGGGAGGAAGGAGGGAGATGAAGAGAGCGTGCGTGAAGGAGGAGAGAGTGCTGCTGGGAGGTCCAGCAGGGCGAGGACAGCTGGCCTCTGGCTGCTCTCCCAGTGATCCTTGGCAGCAGGGATAAGAGCCATGGGGCAGAGGCTGGGCAGCAGAGAGTTGAATAGTGAATGGGAGGCAGCAAGGAGAGACAACTCTTTAGAAGGAGGTTGGCTGCAAATGGCAGGGATGGGGAGTGAGCTTTTTCTTTTTTTTAAGAGGACAAATCAAATACTTATTCGACATTCATTCAACAGCCACCTGGTTGTTCAGACCAGAAATCCAGGAGTCATCCTTTATTTCTCTCTATGCTCCAGTCCATCAGTAGGTTTGCCAGCTCCAACATCCGTCCCAAAGATGACCGTTTACGCCATCTTCACTGCCCCCTGCCTGGGCCAGGCTGCCACTGTCTCTTGCCTGGAATGTCACAGGAGCCCCTAGTTGGCCTCCCAGCTTCTAATATTGCTCCTTTGCAGTCCCTTCTTCTCACAGCAATGGGAGGGATTTAAAAAAAAAGCAAACAAATGAAACCACATCACACAAGTCCCTGCTTGAAAGCCTCCCGAGAGTAAGTGTAGTTCCCCTCTGGTCTATACAAGGCCCCCTGTGACCTGGTGGCCACCGTCTCCCTGCTCTGGCCAGTCTCCACCCTTCCCTGTTTATCATGCTTCAACCACACTGGCCTTCTCTCTGTTCCTTGAAGAGACCCCTCTTGATCCCACGTCATCGTTCTTGCCATGCCCTTTGCCAGCACACTCTTCCCTGTGACAGTCTGTGACTGACTCTCTTGTCAGCTGCCAGTTTCCTGGCTGACTCATTGGAGAGGCCTACTGTCCCCCCTTGACTAAATGGACTCTCCCCAGACACTGTCTCCCACACTCCTAGGTTAATATTCTCCATGGCACTTGTAGCTGTCAGAACATACCCTGTTTGTTTATGTGCCGCCCACCAGCTGTAAGCACTGGGCAGGTGGCAGCCTGGTGCATCCTGCTCCCTGTGGGATCTGGAACTTCTGCCCCGTAGCCACCACTCCTGGTTATGTACTGGGTGAACAAACGAGATTGAGGATGAGAATTCTAGAGCCTTCTTGGAGAATGCATTGCCTTCTCTGCCTTTCCATCCTATCAGTCAAGAAGAAGAAGAAACACTTTCCCTCTACCCATGTCCCAGGGGACTTGTAAAGCTTTGGGAGTTAGTTCCCGCATCCAGCGTCTCCTCGGTTAAAGGTGCCAAGTGTGGAGAGAATTGTTACTTTTCATATAATACCTAATCAGATGCCCTAGAGGACTTCCAGCCTCTCTTGGGAAATTTCTTGAATCTCAGTAGGAGGAGGACTTCTGGCACATGTCATTATCTCACACTGTAATGTGAGGTACAAAGGGTCTCTCAGCAGGAGACAAGAGACGTCCCATCTGCAGAGAGACAGCGAGGTGGCTTCAGCCCTCCGGCGTGGAATGCTACAAATCCCTCCCAGATTCTTCTCCCCACTGTGTGCCACTTTCTCTGGATTTTCCTTGCTTTGGGTTTCTAGATATAATTAAGATTTTTTCTGGGAAGCTGTCAGGGCCACAGAACATCTCTTGGGCTTTCTGAAATAGCCTCTGGTCTGTCATATATTATCATATTGTTCCAAATATGTCAAGGTCCTTTCTCACATGTAGAAAAAGTGCACTAAGCTTCCAGATGTACGTGGGATTTATTAAAAATGCAGTGTGGTAATGGCTGGGCAGCCTGGTTGTTCTGTTCCATCTTGGAGAGGAGGCACCGCTAGCTTGATTCCTCGGGTGGGGTCAGGGTCACGGCTGACGTGGCGCTCTCCCTCGCTCTCCTTCCTGCTGGAATATGCCTTCCTCACACTGGGTGTCGGGGTCCTAAGGCACTTCCCTGCCCTCCTTCCCCCAGGCGCCCTCGGCAGCTTTTGACAGGAGCTGTGACTGCAGCCACCGGCTCGGGGAGACTCTGGAAGCACAGGGAGCAGGACCAGGCAGCCCTGGAGGCTCCCAGGTGGCTCCTGCAGGGAAGTCCTTGGAGATGGTTATTCTCGTTTCCTGCTTTCTTTGTCTTCAGGGCATTCTCTCATCACCTAATGTACCAGACCTCAAACTGCAGTGTGCATTGAAGTCACCTGGATATTTATTAAAATTCAGATTCCTGACCTTCCCCTCTGATCTGTTGAACCCATTTCTGGGAGCTGAGGCCCAGGAATCTGCATTTTAGCAATTTCCTCCTCCCATCCCTCCCCAGGTGATCCTGAAGAGAGTCATCCGTCATCTATCCTTAGAGCCACCTGATCTTGTGGCTCTCTCTGCCTGGGCCATTGCCATGTCCATGTGCCCTGCTGCCCTCCCGTCCCCACGAAGGCAGTCCTCTTGTCCTGCCTGCCTTCTGCACTTACCTCCGCCCCAGGGAATGCAGCCCTCGGATCTCTGCTCCTCCTGGCTGGTGCCCACTTTTCCTTGTTCGTCTCTTCTGTCCCCTTAGGAGGCCACTCGTTTGCTTGTCGGTGACCTCTCTTCTCTTTCCATTGTGAAACTGACCCTGTGGCGAGCCCCAGCTTTCATAAGGGATGTGAGCTTTCAACATGATTTCCTTTCTAAACCAATCTTAAAACATTAGGCTCTGCCATGACCTTGAGTTTCAGGGATGATGGTTTTTCTTTACTTGCCCATGTATGAGGTGTTCCCATTTCAGCCTTGGCTTTTGTCCTTTTGGGTCCCTGGAGCAGAGACAGATTTTGACTTTTCAACATTAACAGGGTGAGCTTTTCTTCCTCTTGGCAAAACCTTTATCCTTATCCTTAACCTTTCCTCTTACTGGCTTTCTTTGACTGGCTTTGGTGAGCTTCCTTTCCACATGGCCTCGGGTACTTGCTGGTGTTACTTGTCAATGGGATAAGTCTCTTCAAAAGCACAGACCCATGTAAATAGTCTGCCTTCACTTTCCGAGGTTCTCTTTTCTCTCACACTGGGAGTCGGGGGCCCTGCCTTTCAGCTTGCCAGTCCCTCAGTGACTTGGGATCTTGTCGTTTTGTTGACTGAGTTTCAGTCTTAGGGTGTTTTTCTCCTTTTGCTCGTCTGGCTCTCCCAGCCCAGCCGCCCGGGAGGAACAGCTGCGTGTGCCGTGAGCTCAGGTCTGCTCATTTACTCCGGCTCCTCTTGGTTCTCCATTATGCTTCCTTTGGATCTTGTTGTTTAAGAAAAGAATGTTAGAACTGACATGGACTGAGAAAGTCCACTGCCTGCTTTGATAAATGAGGAAACTGAGACCCTTGGAAGTGAGGTAGCAGTTAAGGTCACAGAGCTCTTTGTGGGAATCTGGGGGGTAGGGTGGGGAGCATTTGTCAGCTATCAAAATTTAAACTGTGTGTATTTTGAAACACCATTTCCGTTTCTAGGAGCCCATCCCAAAGAAATGTTTACACAGGTGCAAGACTGCAGATTGTGGCATCCTTTGAAATGGAGGTCACTAAAAGACTGGTGAAATTGGTTATGGTTCAATCATATAATTCAGTGGTGATAAAGAATGAGGCTGGCCTAGATGTACTGAGAGAATGTCCAGGTTTGGTATTGATTGTAAGGTCTCTGTACAACACATGCCAGTCATGTTTTTTTAAAACATAAAGCCTATAGGAGTACAGAAATATGTATATATTTATATATTACAACAACGCAGAAAAAGATACAGCCTAGGTGTATAATCCTTTTGACAGAGGTGGGAAGAGTGGGATTTGGGGTGGGAGGGTGGACTGTGATAAATGATGACCTGCACTTTTTACATGCTATACTCAGGTATTTGAATATTTTATTGAGATATAATTCATATACCATAAAATTTATCCATTTAAAGTATGCAATTCAGTGGACTTGTGTATATTCACAAAGTTGTGCAACCATCACCACTATCTAATTCCAGAACATTTTCATCAAACCGCAAGGAAGCCCCATACCCTTTGGCACTTATCCCTCCCTCCCCGCAGCCCTCAGCAGCCACTGATCTTCTTTCTGTTTCTATGACTTTGTCTCTTCTGGATGTTGTGTTTAAATGGGACCATACAGTATATGGCCTTTTATATCTGATTTCTTTCACTTAAAATAATGTCTCCAAGGTTCACCCATGTTATGGCATGTATCTGTGCTCCATTCCTTTTTATGACTGAATAATATTCCATTGTATGGATAGGCCACATTGTATCTATCCATTGGCACTGCATGGAAAGGAAAAGAAAAGAAAAGACAAGAAAAGAAAAAAGAAAAAACATTTAAAACCTTGGGGCATAGAAAACCCATTCTGTTTGCAGCTTGCTCAGACTTTCCCTCTGGAGTTGAGATTGCCTCTGGTTATGCAAGGCCAGTCAATGCAGTCGACAGGCTAAGCACATCTTGTCAGGTAGATGACATTCCCAGTGAAAGTGACAAATTTTGTCTTTGACTGCTTTTCATGGTAAGTTTATCCTTTCAGGCTCAAAGAGATGTTGGTCAGTCAGTCAGAAAGTATTGAGACTCTAATTTGCGCCTCATCTGATTCTAGACGTTTTGTGGGTTCAGAGAAACAAGGTGGAGTCTTTTAGGAGCTTCCAGTCTCAGTAGACAGTCAAGGTCATGATCTGATGTTCCATGAATTCCTCCAACATCCACCCCCCTAGGGCCATTTACAGAGCTTCCTCCCTGTGCCAGGCACCCTGCTAGTTGCTTCCCCGGTTTTCTTGTTAACTCTTCCAGCACCACCCCACAAGACAGGTGCTGTCACCCCGCCTGTGCCAAGTGGGAGACGGGGCTCCAGGGCCTCGCACACAGTCTGTGCTGGTGTGCTCCCCTCATCCTGTGGACACCTGTTATCACCTGCACCACACCTAACTGCCTGTGGTGTGGCCAGACCTCAGGGGTTGAAGGAGTTCAGAGAAACCCTCAGAAATACTTAAGGGCGGGTTGTACAGTCGTTTTCCAAGGAAGTTGTCAATTGCCATAAACCTAAGAGTCATAGATTAACAATTTCTGCTGCTTACCTTCTTGTTCTGTGGCTAAGGGGGTAAGATGTGTATAGCTCTGCTGCTTTAAGGATGTTTGTATTTGATATTTTCAAATTGCAGAAAACACGTATTTGTTGTACCAAATAAGACTATTCAGAGGTTTAGAATGAAAACACTGATTATCTGCTGCTCTCCACACCCCAAGTTACCAATGTTAACTGCCTGGGTCTGCCCTTGCTCCGACAAACAGGTATATACCTAGATGGAGTCTGTCCTCCACCCTTCCATCCCTCTGTGTGTCCCTTCCTCCTTCCTGCCACTTCACATTCCTGGTTCTGGTTTAATTCTTGAACCCAGACACATCTGTATTTTGGAGCAAAGGGTTTTTAAAAAGAACATTTGGAGCCACCTGTGTCCCTTTGCCAATCACTGATAATGCTACTGCTCTATCCCTGACCCTCTGGGGGTTTCTAGATTGTGGTTGGGGCCAGAGTTCTGTTCAGCAAACACTCGCACACTGCTGGGGTCCGGGCAAGAAGTCCCTCTGTCTGGCACACCTGCATGCATGTTTTGTTCCAGCGAAGAAGAGTTTTCACTGTCAAGTTGCTTTTCATATGGGGGAGAAACACAACTCTAAATTTTCTGTCAGAGCCTCTGCTAGAATACATCACATGAGCAGGTGAAAATGTGGCTGGCAAAGAGTATGGTGACAGTTTTGGTTTTGTGCAACAGTCATTCCC
>PVKY010009005.1:0-13628 GCA_004027775.1 Bradypus variegatus
TTTTTTTCCTAACATTTAAAAAAATGTTAAAACCATTCTTCTCTTGCCAGGTGTACAAAAATAAGGGGCCGGGCTGCCTTTGACGTGCGGGCCCTGGTTTGCCAACCCCTGCTACAGAATTCTCCTTCCTGTGAGGAAGCAGCGTTGTGTGCTGAGTTGGCTAATGTTCATGTGGGGCCCTGATGCTGGATTGAAAAGGAAAAAAATCATAATTAAAGACTATCTCATGGTTATTTCTGAAACCATTATCCTTCTGGCTTTCCTGGCAACAATGAAGCCAGAACAAGTGTATAAGTTTAGAACCACAAAACAGATACCCTTCCTAAAGGTTTTTCTTTACTGTCAGCCTGAAGGGATGTGTTTCTAGTTTCTACATTCTTTGTTTATTTTGAAGTTTGATAGCTATTTCTTGTGTTGAAGAACATGTAGAAATAAGGAACAGTACTGGGCATTCCTTATATATTAAAATATTTTTTACATACCATTTCCCCCCCTTCTGTGTCCTGGGCTTAAAAATGCCTGCTATTTGAGTGCTTCCGGTTGTGTCTCGCATCCTTTGTTAAGCAGCCTTCACTCTGGCATCCCAGAACCCTGCTGCCTGTCCATTCACCCTTCCTTGGCACCAAGTCCCTGGGGCTTCTCCCTGTCCCGTGACCCCCCCCCCGTCCTGTCCTTTTCTCTCCCCAGTCCCACCCATGGCTCAACGTCCATCTCAGATCCCGTCGTCAAGCCTTCCTGGTTGAGCTCTTGGCTCAGGGATTTCTCTCTTTTCTAAACTCCCAGAGCACTTAGCCCAGGGTACACAATTTAGCACTTAATTATATATTGTCTTTTATTGTTTGTTTTTATTTTCTTGTGTTAGTTTTGTCTTTTGCAGTGAGGCTGCAGGCTCCTTGAGAGCAACGCATTTTGTATCTTTTTTTCTTTTTAACTCCTCACAATATTCCACTACTATTTCCTGTTCAACCAAGAAGTGTTGATTATCTGAGTGCTGGGTTGATAGCCACAGACCTGACACCTGCTACCCATCTCTGCAGTATCTGGTACTTAATAACTATGTGCCAAATTTATTAAACTGAGTTGAGTAATGAAGATTAGCTCTGAACCTAGGACTCAGTTGGATAAATCACACCATGTCTGCATCCATTTTCTCATCTGCAAAGTGGAAATAAAAGTATCTCCCCAATCTCCCTCACAGTTCTTCAATAAGATAATGTGTATGAAAGTGCTTTGAAAAGCCACAAATCATTATATGAATGATAGGCATTGTTATTACCTCATATTTCCTTCCCCATGTGTCACTGGGGAGGAAAGTAGGGTTTGGTGTTTTTCACGGAAAGTGGGTCCCTTTCTGACCTTTGTTAGAATGGTGGGCCATTCTCAGGGAAGCCTGAGTACAATTGGAAAGGTAGGAAGATAGTATACTTTATCTCCTGGCTTTGAATTTTTCTGACTCCAGTGTAGACACTTAAGGAGCTAGGATGTTTTTGCTGGTTTGAAACTTATATACCCCAGGAAAGCCATGCTCTTTTAATCAAATCTTGTGGGTGCAAACTTACTGTGCATGAGATCTTTTGATTAGGTTGTTTCCATGGAGATGTGACCCACCCAATTGTGGGTGGGACCTTTTGATTAGATTATTTCCATGGAGGTGTGACCCCACCCATTCAAGATGTGTCTTAATTAGTTTACTGGAGAGAGAGAGAGCTCAGAGCCAACACAGACCCAGACACTTGGAGATGCAGATAGAAAGACATTTGGAGATGCTATGCTAAGAGAGAAGCGAAGATATGTAATCCAGAGTTTGCTCCTGGGAGAAGCAAGGAAGACCCACAGGAGCCAAGAGAAGCTAAGAGAGATGCTAAGACAGAAACACCCTGGGAGAAACAAGCAGATTGCTGAGAGAACCTAAGAGAGACGGAAGCCCGGAGACGTTTTGGAGAAAGCCATTTTGGAACCAGAACCCCGAAGAAGAAGGACCAGCAGACATCGCCATGTGCCTTCCCATGTGACAGAGGAACCCCAGATGCCATAGGCCTTTCTTCAGAGAAGGTATTGTCCTGTTGATACCTTAATTGGGACATTTTCATGGCCTTAGAACTGTAAATTTGTGACCGAATAAATCCCCTTTATAAAAGCCAATCCATTTCTGGTGTATTGCATTCTGGCAGTTTTAGCAAACCAGAACAATGATCTTGAATATTGATTTATATTTCAAATTTTGGTGATATGAGAAGGAATTACAGTTGTGGAAAATCCAAAGTTGGTGAGATTTTGAAATGGAATTTCCGAAGAGAAGTCAGTCTTTGCTGCTTCAAACTTACCCACCCTTTCCAACCCCTTCTCCCCAAGCCTACTGCTGTCTTAGTTCTCTCCTGGCAGGTCTGAAAGAAAATGTGGTGTAAGGAACATCTTAGTTAAGAGATGAGAACTTCCTGCTTTTGGAATGGATTCTCTCCTCTATTTCATTTCTCCAGATTCCAAAAGGGAAACATTATCCTGACCGTCACTTATGAGATAGACAATTTTTCTTTTTCTTTCTTCTGTATTCTCTTCCCCTGCTCCTTTGCCCTTTTTCCTCTTTACTATCTCCTGATATTTTTTTCTTCTGTTCTCTACTGTCCTTGCTTCTTACCTTAGTTGGCCATGATACCAACGTATATTTGTTATCATTAGTGGTATTTCTTGATGTATTTTTGTTTGTGGTTTTTACTTAAAATGAAGCTATTTAGGGTGAAAGTTTTATATACTTCTTTACTAAAGTAAATTTGGAAATGGGTTGTCTTTATTAGTGCTTAACCCTGGACTGATTTTTACCCCTTTGGGTGTTTCCAGCTAGGCTTACTGGATATATTTGTGCGGTAACATTGATGTTTTAAATGAGAACTTTAGGAAAAGAGATGCAATTATGCAGTCCTAATGATGGAATTTCCAGTGATGTGGCAGGGTATCTTTCTTCCACTGGCTTCTTTTCTGGACTTTCTGTTAAAAGTCGCTAGAGCACTAGTCAGGTCAGAGGGACGGAGGGTAGAGCAAATACATTTGAAAAATTGCGGGCATGCTTTAGAATGGGAGGAGGGGGAGGGACATGGGAGTCTAAATATGTGAGTTCTAGTCTTGACTTTTGGCGTGAACCTGTGTAACTTTTGTAGTTTTATTTATTTATTTATTTTTACACATGCCTGTTTTCCCACCCAAAGAAGTGATCTTTTTGTGGGGGGATGAGGTCTCTCTTACTGAGGTCTGTGTTTTCAGGCCCTAGCACACAATAGAGCTACACAATAGAGCTCAACCAGTGTTGGATGAATGGTGAGGCAAATGAAACCGCACAGTTTCTTCACATGTAAAACGAGGCGTTGGACCAAATGTCTCCAAAAGGAGCTTCAAAAACAAACAAACTGCGAAGACTCTAGTATTTAACAGTAACCGATGTTCTTCTTTATTAGGGCTCAATCCCAGGGTTGAGTGCGCCATGCCTGAGAAAGTGGCCTAACCTGGTCGCCACCCTGAACGCTCTGGGGAGTCCCTGGGACTTTGTTCTATGGGGATCTTGGTCCTTCAGTTTTTATGGACGTAGGCGGTACTGCTCCGGAAAGAGAGGAACCCAATTTCCCATGCCACGTCCCTTTTCTGGGAAAGGCAGGGTGTAGGGTGGGCACCAACACCTGCTCCACCCTCCTCGGGAGAAAACCCAGCCTTCCCCGCTCCCCACAAAGCCCCTTCTCCCGGTGGGTCCAGATGTCCCTCTTGGCCGCCAGGGAGGAGAGACAAAGACGCTCCTCCGCAGGGTGGGCGCGTCGGGGCCCCGGGCCCCGCCCTCCAGCAGGTGACTGGCGGCGAGGCCGGCGTCAGGCGGGGTGAGTTACCTGCGCGGCGTAGGGGCGGGGCGGGGCCTGGGGGCGGGGCCTGCCCGCGGTTCCAGGCTTCAATTGGCCGGTGCCGCGCCTGTCTCCATGTGCCGAGCGGCGGAGGCACAACATTCAAGCTCGGGGGCGGGGCCGGCGCGCGCCGGGAGGAAGCGGCCGCGCGGCAGTTGCGGGGCGTGGGGGCGGCGGCGGCGGGCGGGCGAGGCGGTGGCGGCCCGCGCCGGGGACGGCTACGGCGGGCCCTTTTCCAGGCCCATGGAGGCGGCGGCGGCGTGCGGGGGCTGCGGCTCGGGGCCGCCGCTGTTGCTGAGTGAGGGCGAGCAGCAGTGCTACTCCGAGCTCTTCGCGCGCTGCGCCGGCGCCGCGGGCGGGGGCCCCGGGCCCCCCGAAGCCGCCAGAACTGCCCCAGGCGCGGCCACCGCGGCCGCCGGCCCCGTGGCCGACCTGTTCCGAGCGTCGCAGCTGCCCGCCGAGACGCTGCACCAGGTAGGTCCCCGCGGTCCCTGCCCCTCACGGGTCGGGGTGGCCGGTGTCGCTGGGGGTGTGGGGGCGGGGCGCCTGGGCTGCCCCCGGGGACCCCGAGGCCTGGCCAGGCAGGGGAAAGGGGGCTCCGCAGCCGGGGAGGGCGGCGACGCCCTTGTGTCCCGGGGGACCTCCAGCCTGCTCCGGGGCGCGCCGTTCAACACTCCCCCCATGTCTCCGGCCATTTCTGGGCGTTCTGCAGCCTCCCAGACCCCAAAGTTTGCCCTGCTTTGGAAGTGCTGTTTGTTTTGGCGGGTGTCTGGTTTAACCTCTGCTCGTAGTTCCTGTTCCTTCCGCGCCCTTATTCGGCCTCCTCCCGGGTGGGTGGGAAGGTGTGGGCGCTCGGGTGCCTCGTTGGGATTTGAACTTGAAGCTTGTGTGTGTCTGGATCTGCAGGGCCGGGGGGTCCAGGACTGAATATGGCCCTCTCTATATGCTTGTAATATATATGTATTCGCTCACTAACGTATTTCTAAATATTCTGTAGTGCTAGCATTAAACTGGAAAACCTTAACGACAAGCTTCAGAGCAGGGACACAAGACTGCAAAGGGGACTTGGGTCAAGTCAAAGCCAAGCTTCCCCTTTTGGGGCTAGGGGTGGACCCAAGACGTCCACCATGGGGGACAGCTGCAGTTTCCAATCTTACCATTACTTGGACTTGGAACGTAAATGGAGAGTAAGGAGCTGGCCCAGCTACCTCCTTTTTGCTGCTCCAAACTTGGAAAAGGATGAGGGGCTGGTCCACAGTAGGTGCTATTTTTGTTTTGTGCTTCCCTTGGAGCTTGGAGAAAGACAGCTTGATAAGTACTTTGGATGTCTTTTGACACTACCAACACTTCATGGTGGTAAGATTTCTTAACATCAGGCCCAGAATATGAAACGAAGATTTTCTAAAAAGCAGTATTCAGTTCTTTAAAGTTATTAACGCTGGTCGAGTATTTAGAGTGGTGAGTGGTATTTTAAAATCTAGTTCCAAAGGAGTACTGAGGGTTTGATGGTACACTTGCAATGTCACTGTTTTTTAGGTATTTTTCATTCACTTTCGACTGTCTGATGCTGCTGGTGCATGCTTGTGCCCATCCGTATGTTTGTGAGCATAATGTCAGCCACTCTGTACTCTTACCTTTTAGAATTTAGGATTTCCAAAAAATATTATTTCTGATATATTATTAGTAATCACAGAACATAGCATGGCCATTTGTCCTCAGAGAAGTCCTTGATATGTAGACAGTTCTGTCATGGCTGTTGAGTTGAGTGGGGGTGCCTCTGTTTATACATCTGTGAAACAACAGTGTGTTTTTTTTTTTTTTTCAAATCAAAGCAATGTCTATAATGTCTATAAGTCATTTTCTCTTTGATGAAGACATTGGAGAGAAAGTCTAGTGTCTTAAAACACCAACCATGGCTATTTCATGAGGCCCTCAGAATATCCCCAAGCATAATAAATTTATTAAATGCTGTAGTTACTTCACAGCTGAAAGAGAAATAAGTGACTGAGGCCACAGAGCAAATCAGTGACTTCTGGAAACCTCTTAAGCCTTGTTTTGTTAGCAATCCATTGAGTGTGATGAAAGGAGGTGGGCATATTAAATCGGAATATGTTGGATGACTCCTTAGGAGTTAGAGGAAGGCTTTCCGGGTGTGAGAACCCATGCTCTCTTGAGATAAATATGGTTTAAAAAGAACCCAAGTGCCTTTGTCTCAATGACGTTATATTCTTAAAGTCCAGTCGAAATCTGCTGCAAAAGACTGCTTCAGATAGTGGCAAAAGGGGGCATCCCTAGAAAATAGCTCCTCAGCCCAGCAAGACAAAACCCACCCTTCCTCTTTAACCTACCAAAGTCACAATAACCAAGTGTCCATCTTCTGGGTGAAAATTAATGTTAAGGTGTCCTGGACAGGGAAATGTAATCAGAAGAGGTTAAAACTGTCAGCAGCTGACAGCTACCTAATTTTTACCAAGCACTTTCATGGTGTGTGGCGTGTCATGTCTGCGGGGATGTGTTTGTGTGCCATTCATCTTGATTTGCTGTACCCCAAGAGTGTATTAGCTGCTCTTTAAAACAAATGTAGACACTTTTAGTCTTTTCCTGTTAAACAGAAACCTGTAAGTTCACATTCAAGTGGCCCGACAGGTATAACTGCTCAAATCAAGGAGGCACTAACCAGCTTAGGTAGTTTCTATGGTAACAGCCAGGTTTTCCTCTTAATAAGCATCAATTAAGATTAACCTCATGTTCCAGGAAGGGCAAGAGTCTTAATCTGGAGTGTATAGTCTATAAAAATACTTAATTTTGTCTCCTCCTTGGAGTAAAAATAAACCACTACACCTGTTGCTTTGTAAAGGCAGTAAGCCTACAGAGTTATCTTAGGGATTTTTTTGTCTGCTGAATTTTATTTTAATACATCAAATAGCCTATTTAAAAAGGCTTTTTGGTTTCTTTATAGGGTATCATACCTCATGTGCTAATTTCTTTTTAAAAGCTGGAGTCTAGTACTTGGTGGGGACAGTGGTAGAATAAGACACTTTTAAACCAGAAAAAGAAAATATGGATGTCTGAGACAGGGGAAAATGGTTTTTGTTTACCATTTCAAGACAGAGAGCTATAAACTTTAGAGTGTTTGGTGTCCTGGTTTCTGAAATATTTCATTGGTATTCAAAGGCTGGTGTTTTACTAAAAATCCTAGTGTGTGGTGGGAATCAGAAGGTCTGGGTTTGAAACAAACGTGACTCTGAACTTCAGTTTTCTCATTTCGAGCAAGAATTGGCTGTAGATCAGGGGTTGGCAAACTTGTTCTGTAGAGGATGAGGTAGAAAATGTTTTAGGTTTTGCAGGGCAAGCGGTCTCTGTCTCAACTTCTCAGCTCTGCCATTGTAGCCGTAGACAATAAACATTACTGATAAAACCCAGCTGCCTTGGGTTGGGCTGTAGTTTGCTAACCCCTGGGTTAGATGATTCTCCTGGGGTTGTTTTGAGATTCACGGTGGTAGATTATTTGCGAAAATATTGCCGTTATTTCTCTCCCTGTTTCCTGGCCCCTTTGCCATGTAACTTGGCATCTCCTCCCACCTGGTGGCTGCTGTTTCCCCCTCCCTTGACTCTGAACTGCCTTTGTGACTCGTTTTGACAAATAGAAAGTTGGGGAAGTGCTGGTGTGCCCATTCCCGGCCTAGGCCTCCAGAAACTTCTGTGTTGTCTATCACTGTGAGCACAAGCCCGGCCTAGCCTTCTGGAGGATGAGAGACTACGGGAAGCAGAAATGGCTCTGTTACTACTGTGGGACCTCAGGCAAGTTTCCTCATCTGTAAAATGCAGATAATAAGGTTGCTTATCTTGCAGGGTTGCCCAAGAATTAAAAGTTAATATTTATAAGGTGCCTAGAGCAGTGGTTGGCATGCAGTACAGTCAAAAAGATTTGTTAAGTATACTGCGAAGGGAGGCAGGTCATGTGGAATATAGTGGGCAGGCTTTGAAGTGAGACTTGGTGCTACCCCTTGCAAGTCATTTAACCCCTTCTTCTTAAGTAAAAATACGGATAAAATTGGGTCCTTGTAAGGATTAGGTGTGTCAAGTGTCTGGCACGTACCAAGCCCTTAAATGTTAGCTGAGGGGTTGCGGTCGCAGCAGTGAATAAAACAAACATTCCTGTCCTCATGGCGCTTACTTTCCAATGCACATGTTTTTATTCTTCAGAGTTTTTATTTGGGAATAACATCTAAAAATAAAATATCTTCTTGGCATGTTTCATATTTGGCATAATGAATTAACAAACCACATAGATGCCTTTAAAATATATATCTTTTAGGAAGGTATCTTAAGTCTCTGGGAATGCTGTGCATTTTTCAGGCAGTGATACTTGTTTTTCGTTTTTTCTGATAGTTAATTCTTTGACATTAAGGGGAACAAAACACTGTTAATTCAGTATTATCAAGGGGAATTACTGATTGGGAAAAAACTCAGTAAGTAACGCGTGATTGCTTAAGCAGCCTTGCTGGAAGTAAAGAAGTAAAACAAAGCTGTGGGAAGTAGAGGATACTTTTTAAACTGTGCACAGCCTCACCTTGGGGAAGAAGTCATTTTTTAAAAAGGTTTTCTTTTAATACTCTTGACACAGCTGTTTCATCATTAAAGAAAAGTACAGGATAAAAGGCAGAATTCTTGCAGACTTTTTCCATTGCCAGATTATTAGCCAGAACTACTTTTAAAAAATGGAAATGAGACAGTTTTCTATTTTTGCATCTTTAGATCATATTTTCTAACATACAGAAACAGTAACTAGGTATATATGCTCTTTGAAGTAGTGTCCTTTTTTCTTAAAAGAAAATGAATTCCAGCAAATATGGGAAGTCCAGAGCCAAACCATTGTCAGGTTAAAAGGAAGACATTTGTATAAAAGTTACTTTTGCTGTGCAAAACTAGAGAATTACTCAACAAATAACTGTGTACCTTGACTTGCCACTCAGCATATGAAGCAAAACAGCTTAGAGTTAAAGCTTCCTGTGAGCGCTTCTGTGGTCCCATCACCCTCCCTCCCTACCCCAGAGGTAACCAATGTCCTGAATTTGGTGTGTGTGTGGTTTGAAAATTTCTTTATGTTTTTTTTAGGTGCATATGTGTATATATTATGTATCTTTGTGTATGTATCTATATTACTAAATCAATACGTTGTTGTGTATGGCTTTTCATTTTAAAATAGAGAGTACTGTATGTACTCTGTAATCTGCAACTTGTTTTTCCCCTCACTGTTATGTTTTTGGGATTCATCTTTGTTGACACATGCAGTTCTACTTCACTTGTGTCTCCTTTTTCAAAAGCCTCGCCTGTTTGCCTGCTTTTACAATGACATCCTTATGGCTCTGTAGAGACCCTTATGCATAAGGATTGCAGGTGGCATTTTTCTTTATTTGGATAGAATGTCACATGGCTTGGAGACTGTTCCAAACATGTATAAACATTAAGAACACCTTCATAGATAGCAGAATGCACACTGGTATTCTTGGGGTGTCAGAAGATCTTTGAGCTAATTGTTTAGGCTTTCATGGGCTTTTTTTCCCATCTTTTTTTTTGAAATGGAAAGTTTCAAACATATGGGTAGAAGAATGATACATTAAACCCCTCTGCACATGCCATCCAGGCTCAGCCGCCATCAACAAATGCCAGATCCGTTCCATCTATGTTCCTGCCTTTGTTCCCTCTGCACTCCCTCTGTTATCCTGAAGCAAGTCCCAGCCATCATATGATTCATAGGGTTTATCTTTAAGGAAGGAACCTGGGGGTGGTCAGAAGGAGCTGGGAACATTCAGGGGACTAATATCAGCAGAAAAGGCACCCATGGCCTATGATCAGATAACATCTAAATGGTACTGGGCAGTCATTAAGGTAACGGTGCTGGGGAACTGATTTAGAACAAGTGGGGAAACCGATAGGGAGACTGAAAAAGTAACAAACCAAAGATAAGAAGTATAAGATGGATTTTGAACAATGTCCTGGTTTCACACTTGTGAGTAGGGACTGCCCTACTTTCAGGGTATGGAAAATCAGTTTTGAGGAAGTCTTGAGTAGTTTTTTTAACTATTGGTAACTTTTTTTACTTTCCAATTTTTTTTCCCCAAGCTTTCTATTTGTTTCCTAAAGGCAAGTGTCCAATATTTTGTGCTTACATCATTCTATTCTTCAGTACACACCAACCTGGTAGCATGGGACTGAGGGTTTTCCTGGGGCATGGGGCTTTCAGTTTTCAAACCAGGGGAGCCCCAGACAAACCGGGATGGTTGGTCACCCTGTATATTGGTTACTGCATTTTTATCTATTGCTGTATAACAAATTGCCACTGATGCAGTCACTTGAAACCATACACATTTGTTGTCTGAGTTTCCTGCGTTGGGAGTCTGGACATGGCTCAGCTGGGTCCTCAGCTCGGAGTTTGGCCAGGCTGCAGGCACAGTGATGGCTGGCCTGTGTTCCTTTCTGGAGCTTGGGGATCTCTTCCAAGCTCACATGGTGGTTGGTAGAATTCAGTTCCCTGTGGTTGTAGGAATGAAGCCCTCAGCTCCTGCTGCAGCACCTGCTGTCCCTGCCATATGGTCCTCTCCATAAATTCCTTCTTCAAGGCCAATGGGAGTGTCCCCTGCTCCCATTTAGCTAAGACTGAATGACATCGCGTAACCTTTCCAGAATTTGTCCAAAGCGTAAAATTATTTTGTTTAACAGCTTTTAGGGCCTTTGTGTCTGTGTGTGTGTGTGTGTGTGTGTGTGTGTGTGTGTAATGTTTTTGTTTGACCACTCATTTCACATTTCTTTTTTAGAAAGTTTTCCTGTGTCATTCATTTTTCTTACCACAATGGAACTGGCAAATAGATATCTTCATAGATATTTTAGATTTTAGCCTTTAGGCAACTTGTTTTTCCTCTTGACTAGTAGGAGGCAGGAAACAAAGTGGAAAAGCAGAAGCAAATGCCCTGCATACCTTTGTAGCCCAGTCCTGCCCAGAATTCTCTAAAACAGTTCTCTCTAATTCAGGATCCAGTTCAGGGCTCTGTGAATTTAGATGTGGGAAATCAGTTACATCTTTATTTTTACTAACCCCTCACTGAAATCGTGCATTTCCTTCAATAGTATTTACAATGCCTGTGACCTTATTGCCTATAGAAAGAGGGTATTACTATGTCTTATCAATTGCAGATATTTCCATGATCTTTAGCAATAGTTTGGACACATTGCCTAGATCTTATTATTTATTGTGTTAATAAAGAAGCACATGTGTTATTACCTCAGATTTGTTTGTAATAATTTAATAGCTGCATTTCAGGATATTTCTTTTATAATGCTACGGTTTTAACTGCTTAATTTTATGCATTTAAGAGCATTATTCTGAGAAGAGGTCCAAACGCCAGACTGGCAAAGGGGTCATGGCACAAAATAGGTTAAGAAGCCCTGATCAGAAAAGCCAGGTGTTGGGAGGTGTCTGGTTCCTTTTTTGCAAAGTCACAATGAGAGCGACCCTGTTGGCAAGGCAGGTGTGGGGACTAAGATTCCCTAAGGCTGCCGTGCAATCCCGGCAGTCAGGCCCGCAGGAAGCCCCAGTGCAGGGGGCGCTCAGCTGCACCTTCCCCCACTGCACCCTGCAGCGCCACCACTGAGCTCTCTCTGCTCCTGACCTTCTTCTGTGGCCCAAGGGAGAAACTGCTCAGCTTCCAGAGATCCCCTCAGGAGCAAGGGCCAGTTGGTTGTTGGGCCTGTTTTACCAACTCCAGTTGTCGCTACTCCAGAGATTTGGGCCAGAACACAGACTTGAACATTTAACAGACCTGAGAAACTCAGCTGTCCTAGTATAATATAATTCAGGAGCAGGAGAGGCTAAATGTTAACTTGGATTTAATTCATTTGTAGCAATTTGCCAATTTTTTTTACAGAAAAATATCTTTGCTCAGCCTCCTGGAGATAATGAAGTGCTTCACCCATGTTATTTCCTGACTAATTGAAGTAACTCCCATAAATGTCAGTAATTAAGGATTTTTTTGGTTTTTATTAAAGGCAGACTTTCTTAAATTTGTAATGTTTGCCCTGATGCCTTCAAAGAACATACTTAATTCAATAATCTCTTTGTCTACTCCGTAGTTTGAGGTCAGCCTTGTGAAAAAAGAATTTTTTTTAGTGTGCTCTGTTTTTTTTCCCTAAATTTTTTGTTTTGCAGTAGTTTCAAGTTTACAAGACAGTTTCAAAAATAATACAAACCCCATACAGAGAACTCCAAGTACCCCATCCCTGCAGATAACCTGCTCCACTAAGTTTAATATTTTGCCACATTTGTCATATCATTCCATCTATCTGTCCACCTATCAGTCCATCTGTACTCTGCTTTTTGAGTTTTTTTTTCTTTTGGACCTCTTTAAAATTTTTTAAAAATGTTTTAACTCCTTCACAACCACTTTGTAGCCTTCTAATCCTAACACTCAGAGATGGATGAAAGCCTCTTTTAATTTATTCTTTGTTCTGGATCAAAGCTTCCCAGCCTGGGCACTGTTGATATTTGGGGTCAGATAACTCTTTGTTATGAGGGGGCTGTCCTGTGCTTGTGGTATTTGTTTAGCAGCATTCCTGGTCTCCACCCTCTAGATGCCAGTAGCACCCCCCTCCCAGTGTAACAATTAAAAATGTCTCCAGACATTGCCAAAAGGCCCCTGGGGGGCAAAATCAACTGCGTTTCTGAAAGACTGTTCTAGGTATATGATAATAACGCTCATGGTGGCAGCTAACATTTATTTATTCATTACTGCATGCTAGGCCTTGTCCTATAACTTGTAAAACATTCATCTCGTTAAATTCTCACAACCAAACCACAAGATAAATATTATTATCCCATTTGGAAGAAAACAAAAGCTGAAGCACCAGGGTTCAGTAACTTGCCCAAGGTCACATAAATTAAGTGACTTCTGGATAAGTGTGGTCTGGCTCTTTTGTAGAGTTGTTTTGTTTAAGAGCTCACAGTTCAATAAATGTTACCGAAAGCTTTTGTGCTGTGTTAATAGATGTTTGCTGTTCAGCAATACCCTTCATAATTATTTGGGATGAAGTTCTGTCTCTGATGAGGAGACTGGAAGAATTGGAAGGGAGGGTTTCTTGATGACCTCTCAGTGGAGAGGCTGTTACTGTGTAAATGTTGGAATTCTTGCCTCAAGGGTGACTCCTTGGGTGTATGTCTCAGTCAAGGATTTAGACCACTTCGAAGAGGCTTCAGCTATATGGTGAGGACAAGGGTGACTGGTCAAACTTTGAATCCAAGGAAGCAGTCAGGAATTGGGGCAAGCTTGTGTGTCATTCAGGGTTCTGCAGGAGGAAGTGGCATGCTCAGAGGGTTTTACTGAAAACAGGAATGTTGAGGCATCCAGGGACTAGCAGCAGTGGGAAGCTGCTGCCATCCCTAGAACTGTAGGGGCAAGGGGAGAGAATGTTGTTGCTGGAGCTGTAAAAGATGGTTCCCTCTGCAGGGATGGCAGTGGTGGAAGAATGCAGATGTTGCCAGAACTGTAGTCCTCTGATTTCTTGCTGGTCCTTCTCATTGTTTTATCCCAGCTGGAAGCCAGAAGGTAAGGGAGCCTGGGGTTGAAGTTTACAGAGGTCAGCCCCTCCAGCAGGGTGGATGAAGAGGGGCTGAGCGTGGATCTGGGGGCCAAGCAGAGGAAAAGTCACCATGGACTACAAGGCAGAGTTGGAAACACTGCTCTGGACCCTAGGGAG
>PVKY010009006.1:0-13624 GCA_004027775.1 Bradypus variegatus
CATGAGGGCTTTCTAGGTGGTTGGTACCTCCACATATTAAGCAGATGGCACTTAGAAGGCCTGTTTCTGTGTCATCCATTTCCAAAGGCAGGAGCTGATTGGCAAAGGTGAACACAAGGTCAGTCAGAGGACCAAATCCAGCATTGTGCATCTGAGTTCGATTTAGGGTAAGGCCATCTGAAAAAGTCATGGTGTCTTGTTCTGGGGTATACCTGGTGCAAATTCTAAGAATCTGGAAGAAAGAAAAAAGTTCATTTTTGGTGGAACACTTAAGCCAGTCTGTCCTAAGAGCATCAGTTAGATTTAGCCAGTAATGAATGAAGCTTTCCAGGGACATCTTGCATTGCACGAGGCACTCTTTTCCCCTTTCAGGTATTGAATGTCTTCTCCAGCTCTCTCATTAAAGACTATAGAAGTCAAAACACAGGGGCTAAAGTTATTTAGAGAATATTAAACAGGACACAATTAACTTTGAGAAATATCTGTTTGTGCTAAAAGTTACTCATCATTAAATTCAAATAAACATTTACTGAGTACCTACTTATGTCCCAGGCCCTGTGCCAAGTGCTCATGATATAAAGATGAATAAGATTCTGTTCTTTTCTTTGAAGAGCTAACAGTCTAGTAAAAAACAAAATGTAAAGAAAGAAAAAAGAGACCATTTATTAAATGCCTAGTTTAAGTCAAGTGTTAACATGTCCTATATCTTTCAAACTTGGTCAAATGAACACTATCATTCTTATTTTAGAGATGTGGAAATTGAAGTTCAGCAAGGTTAAGTGTCAGTGTCACACAGTTAGTTAACATGTCGCTGAATGATTTAAATCCAAATTAGGCCCCCTCTTCCATGATGCCTATGATCACACAGCTACATGGACAACTATAATATAAAACCCAGGAGTGGAAACAGCAATGTGTTAGGAGGATATTCAGAAGAAGAAAAGCTCCAAAACAGGAGAAAATCAAGGCTATATTCTTGGAGGAGCGGTGGCATTTTAACCAAGCCCTGAAGTATGGGCAGGATTTCTACTGGCAAGAAGCGTGAGTTACACTGCCACCGTCTTCCAGATTCCATCCCGCATGCCCTTGATGCGAACCCTGCTGGCCACCTGGGTTACCTACTGCCATGGGAGCCTCCTGCTCACTGCACAGTGCCTCAGGGGGCCTCACTCAGGGCTCAGTAAATTCCAAAGTGCCTACTTCTGTATATAGACAACCCCATCTCACGTTCCCAATACCTCATTTAATCCCCTAGTGCTGCTGGCAAGGAGCTTGGTGCATTTCAGAGCACCTACGCACCCACAACCATGTTTCTGCACCAACAATCTCTTCCATGCCTGACTTTCCCCTCTGAAAAAGCCTCCAACTCAGAAACCCAGATCTATGTGAACCCCAGAGAGAAATTAATACCATCTTGACAGATGTGAATAACCCAGCGATAGGTTCAGGGAGCTAAGGGTTTTGTCCAGATGCTGGATGTCCCTTATGGATGGCCACCTTAGTCTCAACTAGAGGAAGACACATAGGAAGGTCTGTGCTCTTCCTGTCCATATGCATAGGGAAGTGGTCCATGAGGAAGAGGCAGGAACCTTCTCCCCCTCCCCTTATTCCCACCAAGCCTCATAAAACCAGAACTTTTGCCAAATACTTTATCTTGTCAGGAAGTGCTGGGGGTTTAGGGCAAAGATATGTGGAAGACGGTTTTGATGGGCAAGAGCCTCATGCCCACTGGGCCACATTAACTAATGCTCTTGTATACTGTGAACTTCCAAGATAGTGGTCTTGGAGCCGGTCCCCTTGGTAGACACAGGGCTCTGGTGCAGAGTTGGAGGAAGGCCTCAAGATGCCCTGCAGGGTAGGGGTATGGGTCCACTGTTAATAGAATGTCCACCTCCAACATCCTATTCGTTAAAACCCTGAGAAGAGAAGGGTGAATGCTCAGCAACACTCCCAACATATAACAGTTAATGCTTTACTGATCACCTACTGCATGCCAGGTACTGTGTTAAGCACTTTAAGGTATTATTTGTCATATCAACCCATGACTTAGTTACTATAATCACCCTTTTTACAGATGGGAAATAAACCAAAATAGCTTGTCCTCAGTCACACAGTTCAGTGTCATGCTTTGAATTCAGGCTGTCTCTGAGACTGTGACCTTAACAACACTGCTCTAGAGCTACTTCATTTCCTTCCATGCCAATATCTAAATCAAATGCCTAAGTTTAGATGACCTCTGGTCCAGCATTGATTTGGCTATCAGCCACCTTTTCTCTTGGCTAAGTGCCTGTGTACAGTGTACAACCTGCACAGCTAGCTATTCATGGTGGCTGACCATGTGTACAAGAGTTCATAGCCCATGGCCTGGAAATAGAAAGTTCTACAAGTATATATGGGGAAGGACAGTTGAAACAGCTAAACCAGGACATATTCTCAAACTTAATGTTCATAATGTGTAGTCAAGTGGCACAATGAGCTAGAAGCACCTGATAATTTGTACAAGCAGTTATCAGAACATCTCAATGATTCCACTTCATTGGATGAGTGTCATTATCTTTCACCTCTCAGATATTTGCCCAGGGAGCTCTCTGAGCCAGCCCAGCCATTTCCTCTGGGCTTCTGACTGGATGACCTATTACACTTCACCTTGGTAGCTGATGGGATATGAAGCCATTCCTAATGTCAGAGCAGCAAGGGAACCCAGAGGTCACTGAATGCAACCCATACTCCCCTGAAAACCCCAAGAGAGGAAGTGTGGTATCTAAGTTCACACAAGCAATGGTGCCAGAGCCTAGAACACAGGTCTCCTAATCTGCAGCCTAATGCTCCTTCAACTACTTGGAGAAACATGAGGATATACTAAATTCTGCCTACACAGGGAGTTTTGTGGGCCAGTTATATGATGATGGTATGAGTTGTTAGTATACTCAATATTTATAGGTGCACAACCTCCATACATTTTTCTAGTTTGGAGCCAGATAGGTACCAAATAAGTCTTTGCAGCTTCAGCGTGGTACCAAGATGCAAATACATGCAATTCTGTTCCCTGCAAGAATGAAAGTATCTGGGGATTTGTTGGGAAGGATCAAAAGACCAGGATTTAAGCATCTGCAATAGTCAACACAGCTCACTTAGAAATCTAAGTCCAAACATCTCTTTCCAGCTATTCTGAAGGATTTTTCTCCTCAAAATATTTGGATCCAAGTATCCAAGCAATGCTCTGTTGCCTCTCTCCCGGGAAAGTTCAAAACCAAACCAAACTAAGTATCAATGGTACATCCACAGAGGAAGACTGCGTGGCCTGAAATGGAAGAATACTCGATTTCTTCTTATACTGGGGAGCGTCTGCCCCTGCTGCAAAACAGGACTGGTCTGTGTGTCACAAACATCGTGTGCACAGCTTCTGGCCAGTCCTCCCTCTGGAGAGAAAACAAGTAGTTTCATTTTGTCACATGGAAGTCAAATGCCAGTGGCAATCACCAAGCTCTTTTCCAGAATTGAAACGCCCTTTGTTTGAAAGAAGGGTATTTTATCTGGAAACCCCAGCAAGCGGTCCCCACGAGACGGGTAAAAATAGCCCAGGCAAGGCTGACTCAAGACAGGAGGACCCTGCAGGACAAGACGAAACTCGTGTTGATGATCACAGTCAGTCCTCCTCAGGGCAAACTGCCTTCAGCAAAGACAACTGTGTATCTTTACACTGCTTTTTGTGGGAGTGTGAGTTCTGTGCTCCCTCTGTGAACAGACTGCCTGAGCTGGATCCCCAAAAGAATCTGAGCATGTGGGACCCCCGAATCAGAGCCAGGGACCTGTTCACATTCCCTCTCATCCCTATGACCCCCCTCGTCCAAGACACCTTCGCATTTTATGGTCAATCCATAGCAGCCAGATCACACTATTTACAAATGGTCATCAGAGGAGAGCTCTTCCTTACTAAAATCTCTCCAAAGCCTTCTAGTCATCTTGAGAATAAAATCCAAATTTCTTCCTGAGACCTCCATGGCCTCCTCCTACCTCATCAACTTTAACTGCTCCTTCTTCCCACTTGCTCTCTACCTTCCGAGCATGTTGGTTTTTCTGAGTTTCCAACAATTCCTTGCTGCTGCAAAGCATGTGCACTTGCTGTTCCCTCTGCCTGCCAGGCTTTCCACCTGATCATGATGGAATTGGCTCCTTCTTCAGATCCCGGCTCAGACAACACCTTCTCAGACGCCACAGTGAACACTTCCCTAAAACCCATTACCTTCTATTGCATTATCCTCTATTATTTTTGAAATATATAATTATTTTAAATTTTAAAATGAAGGTATAATGTGTGTCATTGCTCAGTCTCCACAAATTCTTTGACGTCCCTCCCTTCAAGAACCAGAGCTTAATTCTCTCCTGCCCTTGAGTGACTTTCAACAAATATGGTGGAAAGGACAGTGACTGACATCTGATAACTAGGTCAAAAAAGGTATTGTGGCCTCCCCCTCACTCGCTGTCTATGGGATCACTTGCTGACATGTTGACACATCATGAAGACACTTCAAGAAGCCCTACAGGGAGGTGTACGTAGCGAGGAACTGAGCCCTCCTATCAATAAACAGCACTAATCACCTTGGAAGCAGTTTCCCCGGCCCCAGTCAAGCCTTCTGATGACTGCAGCCCTGGCTGGATGTCTTGACTGCAACTTCATGAGAAACCCTGAGCCAGGACTACCTAGCTAAGTCACTTCCAGATTCCTGACCCCCAGACACTATGTGTGAAACAGTAATGTGTATTGCTGTAAACTACTTAGTTTTGGGGTAATGTGTAACACAGCAATACATGATTACTAAAAGATGTGCACAAATCTCAAAGCGGATAGCTGATGCAGTTTCCTTAACTGTACACTGGTGTAACCACCACACAGGTTGAGATGTGATCTCCCCTTAAGGAGATAGTTTATACTTTGAATACCAAGTCTTTGAAATCCAGTGTTTACCTTACAGCATATTCATTGCAAGCCCCAGGCATCCGAGGACCACACCATTGGGCAGCATAGCCCTGGAGCACCACAATGATGGCTGCATTATTTCTTAGCAGCTGAGCACTAAACAGAACATGAAGGCAACCTGGGCTTACTTGAAATGATGCTAAGGAGGAGGTAGAGGACAAGCCAAGGAGAGCTAATTTAAATGAGTACTTCTTATGTGCTAGTTACTGTGCTGTGTGTCACATGCATTAACTCATGTAATTCTCCCACAACCTTATTAGGGAGGAGCTACTGTCATACCATTTCACTGATGGGGAAAGGGAGCCTCAGGTAGCTTCCTTAAGGTCATGCAGCTCCTAAGCAGCAGAGCTGGAATTTGAGCCCAGGGTCTGAGGTCATCGCTCCACACTCACAGATAAGTGAACTGAGGCTCAGAGCCAACCTCCTCTCAACCACACAGGTGGCCAGAGGCAATGCGGCAGCCTCTGTGCAGGCTGTGGGGCTCCAAGTCCAGAGCCCACTCCTCCCCAGCCATCACCTCTACTGGGGTGGGGGTGGGCTCCTGTGGCTGTGTAGACCCAGGACCCCAGGGGTCACAGTTCCCATTTTGAGGTCATGCAGGGCAGTCCCTTTTGCATCACCAGCAGCAAGGTGCCACTGTGCCTGGCATGGGAATGTTTTCACGGGGGAGAGAGGGCGGTGGTGGCAGGACACAGGGAGGCGCTGTGCATCCCCTGGGAAAAGCCCTTGCACTTGGAGTTGGGCAGACCAGTACTGCAGCCCCACTTCTGAGGTTCCAGCTCGGAGACAGTGAGATGTGGCCCTTTGATGGGGCCATGCTGCAGGCCAGCGGCTGCACACCCTGCTCCAGGCAGGAGCCACACTCTTGCTGCCCCTCCTGAGGTCAGAGGCCCAGCGGCCGGGGAGCAGCACCAACCCCTCATAGTGGCATCCCAGCTCTCCCCGATCCTTTGGCCAAGGGGGGATGATATTTAAACCCTGTCTTTTGAATCATGAATGAATAATTCCTCACCATATCTGATGTGGTTTGATTTCATTGTAAAAAATATAGGTATTTTACAGGGCTCTCCACCAAGTCATTTCTCATCAGAAAACTGCTCAAATTTCTCCACTTGGAAAAGGTAAGGTTGCCCTCTTTTCTCCAAAGGCTGAAAACTCCCTTGGGGAAATCCTTCAGGTCCTTGGCTCCCACCTGGCCCTCATCTGTAAAATGTAGATAATAATAGGACCCTCTGGTAGTGTGTGGCAAGGCTTAACAATAACAGTAATAATACCTAAGGTGATTGAGGCCTACTGTGTGCCACACCCTGTTGCCAGTCCTATATCTCACCTCTTTTCATTCTGTAAGGAATCCTATAAGGAAGGTTCTGTTATCACCTTCATTTTAAAAATGAGGAAACAGAGGCTCAGAGAGCTGAGGAAATTTTCCAAGGTTGCACAGCTAGTAAGTGGCAGAGTCAGGTTTTGAACCCAGGCAGGCTGGCATCAGAACCTACGCTTCTATACTACCAATGACCAGGGCAAATCAAAAGGGGAGCAAGATGAATGTGGAGCCATGTTTGAGTAGGCAGGGTTTGAGGAGGCAAGTACTGTGGTAAAACTGGGAGCTGGCCCAGGCTGGGTTGAAGGACCAACCAGACCATAAATCCAGGAGGGCAGTGACTCAACTCTTCTCTCCACTGTCATAACCCCAGAGCCTGGCACATAATAGATGCCCAGTAATTATGTATGAGGTTCATTCCTCCACTCAATATTTATTCAATTCCGTATGATAAGACAGAATGAACATTTTAAAATAGAAGTCAGACCCTGGCACACCTGTGCTCAAAACCCAGTGACTTCATTTTACACTGAAAATGAAGATCTATGTGGCCCTACCTGATCTCACGCCCCACTTCCTCTCTGATCTCACATCCTCCTGCTCCCTCCCCCCCCCAGCTCACTCCTCTCCAGTCACCTTAATCACCTCTCTGTTCTCCAGACATGCCAGGGACCCCACTGCCCCAGGGCCTTTGAACTGCACTCTCCAGTTCAGGTCCCCCTCCTCCTGTTCCCGCGCTTTCTGCTGTTTCATCAGGTGCCTTCCAAGTCAGTCATTTCCTCAACCATGACATCCCCAGTCACTTGCCATCCCTTGATCCTGCTTTTTCCTTTGTAGCACTTAGGGCACTGCCCAATCTGTTTGCTTATTGTCTGTCCTCACCCTCACCCCAGGAGAACATCAGCTGCATGAGGGCATGGGCTTTGTCTGTTTTGTTCAGAGCTATATCCTCAGAGCCTACAACAGTGCCTGGCACACTGCGGGTCCCCAATGAGTACTTGTGGAAGAAAGGAAAGAAGCAAGGGAGGGGAGGAGGGTGTGAGGGACCACAGAGGAAGGGAGGAAAAGGAAGAGGAGAGAGAAACCTGAGGATTAGACAACCTCAAGGGTTGTTTGTTTTATGATTTTTAAGTCAAGAGAGACTTGATCCTGTTTAACTGCACTGGAGAAGAACAGTTGAGTTGGAGGGGTGGAAGAAACAGGAAACAGATGGTAAAAGATTAATCAAGAAAGAAAACATGAGGGCATAGCTCAGGTGAACGGGCCACTCTTGGGGCTCCCTCGCTTGCTCTGAACACGGGTCTAGGATGCTACACCTCCTGGGCAATGGCAGGAATGTAAGATCCCACCTGCAGTGGTCCAGAAGAGTTTGCCCATCTTTGCAGACTCCTGGCAACCTGCACTCTGTGGAAAACCATGACACTCAAAGCTGGGCCTCAGAACCCTTACTCCCTGGCCTGCCAGGGCAGCTGGCTGGGGGCTCCACACCAAAGGGACCCTGTGGTGCCACCAACCGTCCCCCAAGCAGGGCTGAGAGGGGGAGTCCCTGCACAGCGTGGCATGGCAGGGAGCCAAGGAGAGACCGGTGACAGGCTCCCCTTCTCCTGGGTACCTGTTCCAACAGGGCTTCCAGCTCACGATTATCAAGCAGCTCTTCCCCAAGAGTCTTGGCAGCCTGCACCACAACTCACCACCTCTCGTCTCACTGCACCAGCACAATGAGACTGCTGGCCTTGGACAGCACTCAGCCAGGGGCGGTGATGCTCAGGGCAGCCTCGACTTCCCTTCCCAGGGGCTGAGAATATCCTCAGCTTGTGTCTGCCTGTCTGTCTGTGCTTCTGGTCTTTTCCACTACATTCTCTCCATAAGAGAGAAAGACGATATTTCTGAACAGCTCAGCCAGTTGGTATTCTCATCTAAAAGATGCTCTTTGAAGTGCATTTTTCAGGATCTTGTGATTAACTGCCTTTGCTACAAATTCTTGGAAATAAGCTCTTGTCTGGGGGCCAAGTAAGTGTTCCTTCTGTTTCATCTCACATGACTGGAGATCTTTGCCCTGCCCCTCCTAGGGGTTTCTCCCCCTCCACTGCATCCCAGTCCCCACCCTTTACTCCTGTGAGGCCTCCAAGAACGAACAGCTGAAAGAGTTTCCTGACTGCTGCCCCAAGAGGTAAAAGTGCCCACATGGGCTCAACCCAGCCCTACCCTTGCTTTCAACATCATTGACCGAGCACCCACTGCACACTGGGTGCCTCTATCCACTACCATATTTAATATCCCTTATTTAAGTATATACATTATTTAATGATTACTGATTTATATTCCTATTTTATGGATGGGTAAAGTGAGACTCAGGGAGGTTAAGTGACTTGACCAATGTCACAGAATTAGCTCCCTGTTGTAGCTGAATCAAATCTGAGGAGCACTGAAGGGTTTGATATGGGCAATAGCTTATAAACAGGAGATGTGGGAAGACAGCTGCTGGAGGCTGGAGGGGGACCTTTACCTGGGTTCTAAATCTTGTGCCGACTGCACTCTGACCATCGAGCAAACAGCTTTGCAGAAACAAGACACTTTCCTGGAGGATTTCAAAGCATCCCTTTCACTCTATACTTTTCCCCAAGGGCTGGGGGTGGGGGGATCATAAAATGTCACTCACTGTGCAGCAGCTGGACAAAAGGAGGATTAAGAGAGAGGCAGGGGGCCAAGCAGCACCCGAGTAGCAGAAAGGGTGCTGACCCCGAGCCCCGCTGGGTGGCTGCATGAAGCAGGGGAGTCAGGATTCCCCACTGTTCCCTGGGGCAGGCATTGACTTGCTGTGTGTCACCTGGCCAGTCACTCGGCCACTCTGGGCGTTCGTGTCACCCTTATCATGTGGCAATAACTCCAGTCTCTACTAACATTGTGGGTATGATCTGAGCCTTAGGCAGAATTCTACTAAGCAATTGTGAGAAAAACATTTAAAAGCCTCAGGCACTGTCATCAATTATTTTGACAGTTAATATTACTGTCATCATTATTGGTGTGCCCAGGGTGCCTCTCTAACCTCTGGCGGTCTGGGTGGCTCTCTCCCCGGGGCCCATGCCCTGTTTTCTACCATCTCGGCCATCCTCGAGGGCCCCTGTTTATGCTTCTCATGCTCTCATGTCCACATTTCCTCTCAAGACTTTGGAGTCAACAGATTTGGGTTTTGAGTTTTGGCTCCAGCACCTGCATGCTTTCTGACTGGGCTGACTCACCTATCCCCAGCTCCTTGTCTGTAAAATGGGCTGAATCCCCATCCCTGGCTTCACTGAGTTGTGTGAGGCTCAGCTAAGCTGAACTTTGCAAACTCTACAGGGTGTGGATGCGTGACTGACTGCTGTTGCTCAGATGTTTACGTTTTCCTGAATGTTCCTGGGTTCACCCCAGAACCTGTGACTTGATGAGAAGGAAAACACCAGATAGGCTCTCAGGCCCCCTGGCTTCTGTAGGTTACTGAATAACCACTACCCCTCCTCCTACAGTCTCATGAGGAAAAGGAAGGGCACACAAACAGTCCACCTCCCTGCAGAACTCTCCACAGCCCACCAGCCCATCAGAGGGATTGTTAGTGTGTGCATGTGTGTGTGTGTGTCAGAAAAAGAGTTTAATTATATTGAGTGTTTGCTTTGCACAATCAGTTTATATTCAAAGCTATGAAAGACACAATAAAAGAAAAATCTATGCTTTTAAAACACTCCCAAAGCTAACTTTACCTCCCTATTTTCTGATGCCTCCCTGGGGGCCGGCTTCCTGTCCCATGTCCGCCAGATAAGACACATCTCTGCCACCTCTAATGGGAACTGCTTCCCTGCCCAAGAAAATGGGTCCACTATCCCTCATGTCCCCACCAGAGAGAGAGTGTGGACATGCAGCCAGCAAAGACCCACAGTGGCCGGGGGTTCACACAGTGCCCTTATCCCTTCTAAGGCTCTGGAAGCTGCAGTGTGTGGAGGCCGTGGGGAAGAGACATCCAGGATCCTTCTTTGCCAGGTTGAGAAACCTGAGGCACACAGAGGAGGGGATTTTCCCCAGCAATGGTTGGGCGTGATGTGAGATCAATGAGTGCAGACACACCTGGCAGGCTTAGCCTGGAGAATCCTGATAGGCCTTTCAGACACCTAAGGGCTGTTCCATGGAAGGGGCTGAAAACGTTCTGTGAGGTTCCAGGCACAGGGTGAGTGGAGCAGCGGCGAGGAAGAGGGCCACTCACCAGTCAGATAAACTCTCTAATAAGCAGGCCTGGCTTAGATCAGAAAAGGCAGCTCTGGGAGGCAGTGAGCAATCCTTTGCTGAAGGTGTGTGATCAGGACTGGCTGGTCCCTTCCCCAAGATCATGCAGAGGGGGTTCCTACACTGGGTTGAAATGGAAGGAAGGTTCTGTCTACCTCTAGGTGTCTCTGAGCTTCCAGCAATCAATCAGAGGTTCAAGCAGAGAGGACAGAACTCAGCATGCAAAGGAGGCACCCAGAAGCCTCTTCTGGAGATCTGGAGAACATCTCAGTCCCCTTCCTTCCAATCCTCTCTCCTCAATTCCCCAGGTCCCTCCCCGCCAAGCTCTTTGAGAGGCACATACCAGGATGTCCAGACAGGCAGCCTTCAGCAGGGTGATTTGGTCTGCAATGGTCAAGCCGGTGAAACCTGGCAGACGTTTAGCAAACTCCACGATTTTAATAATGCACTTGGTGGCCAGTTCACTGAATTTGTCCCAGAGGCCCAGGTCTAGCCGGACTCGATGGTCAGCACTGGAATTCTAAGAAGGAGAAAAAGCACCATCAGGTAGAGTCTCTAGGAACCCCAACGTAGGCAGAGAACTCACACATGTCCTATTACTTGTGGCACTTCAGCTTTGACCTGGGAGCTCCCCAGTGGGTTGGACGAATTTTAGCCTGGATTCATCTTTTTAAAGTAACCAGAATCTTATAACTGCAGCATGGTCACTGGGTAATCAAGTAACAGATGAGGGGAAATTTCTGCTTATGCAAGTATTCCAACTAATAAGTGAAGAAGGAATGATAGAATGAAGATCCATTACTCTCTAACCCTGATGAATCAAATAGCCCTAGGCATTGATCACCAATTGTTGGCCATGCAATGATTATGGGGGTTAACTGTACTACTCTCTCTGCTCTCATATTATGTTTGAAATTTTTCATAATAAAAAAGTGATTTGCTGATAATTAAAAACAAAAACAACAACATAATAATACAAAATAACAGTGAAAGACCTGAGAACATCCATGGGTTCTGCGTGGCAGCAGCCACATATGTGGCATCAGATGAGCATGAATATCCCCATGTGGCACTCCTTGTCCTGCCGGGGGGGCCCAGGCCTCTTAACCAGAGGCAGGACCAGTTGAAAGGCCACATCTGGGCATCAAGGTGAAGTAGCCAGCTGGGGGCCATGCAGAGGGGCTCCTGCTGCCCCCTCCATGCTCTTCCTGAGAGACCAGCTGCCTAGTCCCTCATGTGCTTCCATTCTAGACCCCAAGGCCCAAGTTCCCACAGGATCCCTTATCCTTTGATTGTCACAAAATAATTTGAAGGGAACCCTTCTTCCCATCCCTGTAATGAGAGGGTTAGATTTCAGCCCAAAACTTTGCCACTTAATGACTGAGTTCCTCCATCCATTCAGACATTTGTTTACTTACTCTTTTATTCCTCTCCCTCTCTCTCCCTCCCATGCATATTTCTTGACCCAACTCCAAACAACTAGGGTTTGGGACACCAGACCCAGTCTCCACCCTCAACAAGCTTAGAGTGGAGCAGGGGAAGTGTCTGCTGCTTACTGAGACTTACCAAGGCAGGCCCCATCTAAACTTGCACTCCTCACCCCGCTGAACCCCCATAGCCACTCAGAGAAGAAGGGACATTGGCTTCACTGTAAGATAAAACTTGATTTCAGAGAAGTGAGGCAACTTGCCAAAAGGGGGCTAGAAGTGGATCCTATGTCTCCCTGATTCCAAATCCTCGCCTATTCCCCTCTTGGCTCATGGGTGTGAGTGATCTCCTGCAAACGATGCCATCTCTGCAAGCCTCGATCTCCCCCTATGTGAATAGGGTATATAAAACCTGTCCCTAAAGGCTGCTGTGGGGTTAAACAGGGTCACAGGAAAGGAAGCTAATGGTGTGTGGTGTGTTCTGGGGGTTGGATAAGTGTTGGACCCTTCCCCCATCACCCATACCCACCCATGGTGCCACCAGAGTGCTCAGGCCACTGAGATGACTGCCTTCTCCTTTGTTCCCCTTTGTGCGGAGGTTACACGCACAGCAAGGTCCTCACTCGCTGTTGCCCATTATGAGCCTCATTTTGTCTCTCCTCATTTGAGGGGTAAAGAGGATGCTCATCGCATAGACAGGCAATAGGACACCACCAAGAACTTGCCAGAGATTACTGATGGTGCCAATTTTTAGCCAAAATACCCAAAAAAGTGTTCTTGATTTTGTTTTGTTTTTTTCTCTGTAATCTCCAAAGCAGGAAACGTTCTGGCCTTGGCCACTGCACTGTCCAGGGCTCATATCTCTAATGTGCAAGTTGCCGAATGGCCATGGGGTATCTTTGTCTTCCCTCCTCCCGTGATGAACTGAATCACATCCCCCACAAAGACATGTTCAAGCCCTAATCCCTCACGCTGTGCGTGTGAACCCATTTGTACACAGGGCCTCTAAAGATCCTATTTGCATGAAGCCAAATTGAATCAGGGTGGGCTTTAATCTATAAGGCCAAAGTCTTCATAGCGCAGGAAATTCATACACAGTCAGTTAGGCGAAGCCAGAGAAGGAGAGGGAGAGCTCACCACGGGATGGAGGCAGAGATGCATCTACAAACCAAGGAACTCCAAGGATGCCAGCAAACCAGCACCAGAACACTACAGACCCCAGAGACAGCATGTCCTGGCCATACCTTGATGCTGAATTGCTAGTCTCTTAAATCGTGAGACGATAAACTCCTGTTGTTTAAGCCACCCCATCTGTGGTAACTGCCCTGGAGCCCCGTCACAGACAGCTCCCTTCCGCCTCTGGAGTCATGTGTGGAACTGCCCTGCCCTTCCTCTAGGCCCACGGGGTTTGGGTAGGGCTAACTCCCTCATGAGGGCGAGGAGGGCCCTTGACTCTGGTCTGGCCAATCAGAGTGGTCTCTTCTCTGGGCCCACAGTGATTGGTTTAGGCAAGGGCAGGTGACCCACAGCAGCCAATGAGGCTCATTCTGGGCCTCTGGATGGACCCACTGGGAACAAGACGCTCTCTGTTAACAAGGGTTGCCAGAACTTCAAGGGCCACCAGACAGAGGAGACTGCTCTAAA
>PVKY010009007.1:0-13627 GCA_004027775.1 Bradypus variegatus
TTATATTTTTTGTCACCATCATGAATAGTACCTTTTAAAAAGTTATATTTTATAGGAATATTGTTATTTTAAAAATTTTGATCTTTGTGGAACATTGCTAATGATTTCTAAGTTTTATGGGGCTTTCTACATAAATAATTATATCATCTTCAAATAATGACAGGTTTGTTTCTTCCTTTTCCAACCAAAAAGAACTTCTCCATACCCTCATCTCTTTCATTTTATTTATTTTTTGTCTTATTGCACTGGCTGGGACCTCCATCATAATGCAAAATAGAAGCAGTGATCACTGGCATTCTAGTTTATTCCTTATTTTAAAGGAAATGTCTCCAATATATCATCTCTAAACATGATGTTTACTACTAGTTTTACTGATAGCATTTATCAGGTTAAGGGATTTCACATCTATTTTTGGTTTACTAGGAATTTTAACACGAATGAGTTGAATTTTATGAAATGCTTTTCCTGAATCTGTTGAGGTGGTCATGTTAATCTCTTCATTCGGTTTACACAGCAATTAATATTAATAGAGTTTTATATTTATCTTGCATTTCTAGTTTAAACTCGACTTGATCATGATGACTTCTTAAAAATCCAATACTTGCTGATAATTTGTTTGCAATAGTTCCATCTATATAATTAGTGAGATTTATTGATCTATAGTCTTCCTTTCTTAGATGTCCTTGTCTGGTTTTGGTGTTAAAGTTATTCCAACCAAACAAAATTAGTTGTAGAGCATTCTCGCTTTTTCTAAACTCTGGAAAAGTCTTCATGAAATTGGAATTACCTATTTCTTGATTGTCTGCTAGAAGTGGCCTGTAAAATCATCTTGGTCTATCTTTTGGCAGGGGGAGGGGTTAAGGGGTAATAAATTCTTTTTTTTAATGCTAATTCAGTTTTAGATAGTTTATGTACAAATTTTCTAATTTTTCTCAATTCATTTTTGTTAAGTTGTATTTTTCTAGGAAACTGTACAAACCATCAAAGTTTTCACATTTTTTGGCATAAATTTGTTAGTTTTCTCTCTAATTTTTTTTTGTTTCTAAAATCATGTCCCCTTTTTCATTCCTAATATTCTTTATTTCTGTTATCTTCTTTCATTTTTCCCCCTTAATAATCTTGCCAGGAGTTTGTCTGTTTTACCTGAAAGGACCAACTTGTGGCTTCATTGATTCTATTTTCAGTTGTATCTCTATCATTAAGTTCTACTCTTTATTTTTTTTGCCACACAATTCTGCATAAAGTTTATTAAATAATATGTACAGCAAATATAGTAGTAATTCAACACATCTATTTATCAAATCAATCTACTGCAATAAAGAAAATAAATTAACAAAAATCTGTCTGAATAGGACGTTATCAGTGTGTAATTTAAATGGCATTACTTTAAATTAACTGGCTATATATAATGTAAGTGATTTTTCCTTCAAAATATAATTTTTCTTGTAGGAACCCATTCTAGCAATAGGACTTAATAGTACTGCAGGTAACTAGGACCTCAAAAACAAAAACAAAACCAAAAAAAAAACAAAACCACATGCACAAAACCAAAACCATAATTGATATTACGTTTACTGTCTCTCCCAGAAAGAATGAGTATTTAAAATTTTAACACTTTACAATGGCTATTTTGGTGCTAAAAATCTGTAGATGAGTTATTTGGAATTCCTTCATTTAAATAGAAATGCAAAAGACATCATGACTTCCTTATTTTACCCCCTTCCACTGAAATTTTAAAAATCATTTTTCCATACAAGGTTGGTACATGGGCTATACAAAGTTAGATATTCATACATACAGTCCCACTTCTTAAGCATACAATTTTTCTTTCACTGATCCCAGAGAGACTGCAAAAGATAAGTAATTTGGGGCTTGCCTTTACCCAGAGCGTGGCTAATATATCAAAATGTGTTGTAAGGCACGCCTCCAGTTAGTTGCACTCACTATTAATAAATCTGTATAAACATTTCAGCATAGAAATAGGTTATTTTACATTACTAAATGTCTGAAGACAAAAGAGAGATTGGAAACCTTTGTTTCTTGTTTGGTCATACATAGAAAGCTGAAGTTTGATCAAATTTTAATATGTGATTTATTAAAGATGACCATATTGGTGAGGCAGACTCAGGTTTCTGGAGATGGACAAATGCATGAGGCCGGCGTCATATGCAAATATAAGTTTAGAAATTGGTTTTATTCTCTAGCTATACTTAAAGAGATGTTCAAAATTCCTACTTAATCAAGAAGCACCCCTCAAAAAACTGTTAGGTAAGATTGTGTTATTAATGGTTTGAATCTAAGAAAGATTTAGGAAACACATTAGCCAATAAAGGAATCATATTCCAAAATGCATCTGCACGTGCACTTTTATTTGTTACTATGTTCCTTCAGAGAGAGGCAAAAAACTCAGTAGTCTTGGATGGTAGAGTGGAACTTCCAAATCAATGTATTTTACAGTGTTACTGTTACTGGGTCCTAGGTACAACAAGGAGGCCCTTTCTGCCCGGTAATTCCCCACTCTCGTTCCCCTGTCACTAGTTCCATGGCTTTTTCTCTTAGGATTAATAGGCTCTGGCCTAGTAAAAACAAATGTCTTTGGGAAGAGGTGATGCATTCCTCCTTTTAGTCATTCAGCCTTTAGTGTGAACGAGTTGGTGGCAATTGCTTCCTGAGAGCAGGATGTGAAAGAAGGATAGGGAGAGAGTGAGGGTACTATGGCTGTCTGGTGGGAGGTGGGAAGCTGGTAGGCTGCCAGATGGGTGGTGGGGACAGTAGCTGAGGCAGAAGCACTGAAGACAAACTGTGCCTACTTTTAAAGACTCCAGACTTCGGGACAATGGTCCGGGGGAGTGCAGAGTTGTGGGTTGCTGTCCATGCCCTAACCACCCAGAACAGCTATTACTCCTATTTGTGACCGTGGATATGTATCCGTAGGAGGGATGAGAGTTTGGAAGCACTGGAAATCACCACAAACTATATTCAGATTAAGGTTATTCCCAGCAGGCTAGTTGCTCGAAGGTAAATTAATAGAGACAGAAATATGACAATGCTTCCTAGGAGCCCTCCAGGAAAAATTCATCTCTTCCTCACTCGCACCCTTCTTAGCACGTATCGCAGTCTCTCTTGATTTAGTTTTTTCTGTCTCCCCAGTCACCTCTCAGATTCCAGAGGACAGGGAATGGGTTATTTCCATCTTTGTCTCCATAAGGGGTTTAACGGAGAGGCTCCTACACTTCCTGGAACTGGACAGAGCTGTGACTGAGCACTGTCCTAGGGCACTCCGGGGCCTCTCTCCTCTGATCTGATCGCCACTGGTAGAGGCTGAAACACAGCCACACAGCCTCACAGCTTCACACCAGGGGCCACCGCACTTCGAGAAGTTCTGTTCTTATCTTTATCGTATCCTTCATTCTGCTGTCTTTCTCTCTCTCTTTTTTATTTCTTTCTGATTTTTCTAGTCCACCTTTTCACTGAGCATCCCACCTTTATTCAGGGGACACTCAGGTCACAGTGTCCTGATCTAAGAACGAATCTCCTTTCCCCATTCAGCCCTTAAAACCCAAGGCTGTAGAGCCCAGCAATCAGCAATTCCCTGAGGGCATTCATTCGTCACTTTAGTTTTCCACTTCTTCACTCCTGAGGGTTTCTCTTTCTTTCTTTTGATCTTGACTCTGCATTCAATAAGTGTTTGTTACACATTATTTGGTGTTTCAGGTTTTGTAGTAAGAGGCTGATCTCCTCTGCCCATATTGTCGGAACTGAAACTGCGTCACTTTATAAACAAACATAAACTCGTTGTTAAAAAAAAATTAGACTGTCCTATTATGAAACTTTTGCTGTCAACATTGATTTCAGCAGAGATGATGCAGGCACTGAAAAGACTTAATTGGGGAGTGTTCCGGTTTGCTAATACTGCCAATTATGCAAAATATCAGAAATGGATTTGCTTTTATAAAGGGGGTTTATCTGGTTACAAAGCTACAGTCTTAAGGCCATAAAGTGTCCAAGGTAAGGCATCAACAGTAGGGTTCCTTCACAGAAGGAGGGCCAATGGCATCCAGAAAACCCGTTAGCTGGGAAGGCACGTGGCTGGCGTCTGCTTGCTCCCAAGTTGCGTTTCAAAATAGTGTTCTCCAAAATGTCAGCATCACCTTTCAGTGCGGTCTTCAAAATGTCTCTTTAAGCTGCAGCAGCAAGCTCCTTCTGTCTGAGCTGATACAGTGCTCTAGTAAACTAATCAAGGCCCACACTGAATGGGCGGGGCCACGCCTCCATGGAAATTATGCAATCAGAGGTATCACCTACAATTGGGTGGGTCACACCTCCATGGAAACAACATAATCCATAGATTCCAACCTAATCAACACTAATACCTCTGCCCCTACAAGATTGCATGAAAGAACATGGCGTTTCAGGGGCACAATATATCCAAACCAGCACAGGGAATATCTACAGATTCAGCAAGTTTGGCATGTTGACTCAAAGCCAAGCCTGAGGAGAAAGCAGTGCTGTTATGTTCTTAGGAAAATGAAATTAAGGTTAACAATGAGTGTATAGGGAATGTTTTTCAATCTAAACCTTATTTGAAGAAACCATGTTCTGCAATTTTATTGAGGAGAAAGGATGCATAGATATTGGTGTCCTGTAAACAAATCTACTCATAATTCTGGATAAAAGAAGACCCCTTTAAAGTTGGAGCAGAGTCATTTGGGTAAAGGAGGGGCCCAAGGACGTCTGAGCACAGCTCTGTGGCTCAGCCATGGATTAGTCCACATCAACTGAAAAGTGGGTAACCAGTAATTAATCACTAATAATAAAGTATAGCAGCTGGCAAGTCAGTTCCTTATTTGTTAATAAATTAGAGCTGATTCATAAACTTGTTACTGGACCAGGGTGGTGGATTCTTTGCCCAGTGTGCTCAAATGACCAATTCCTGGCACACTGGGGTTTCAAAGAGATAAAGAGTTTATTGCTAGGTGTGAAGCAGGAGGGCAGATGGCCTATCAGCCCAAAACCTGTCTCCCTGAACTACAGTAATTTTGATAGTTTTATAGTATCAAAGATGGGCAGCTTTTAGGATAATAAACACAATAGCTTCAGATGATATAATTAGAGGTGATTTAATTATTGAGCATGCACAGATTGATTACATGCTTTGTCACAGAATGTATGAAAGAAAATGGTGGTCTTGATATGATGATGGGCGTGATTCTTATTATTATAAAGTGGTCACTTTTAGGTGAAAGTCTAAGCTACTGTGCATGTCAGGTGGGCCCATTTTGGTTAGATCCAGCTTAGGTTATCAAGATAACTTTGGGTTTGGGGTGTGCTAGTTCTGGGCTGACCCAAGATCCTTCATTAATAAGCATTAGGGGCTGTCTTTAGTGGTCATAAGACTTTAAAGTTGAAAAACTGGTTAAATGGGTATAAGTGAAGGTTAGTCGCAAGGTTTTTACAATCACAGGGGCACAAGATAAAGGCTATACAATCATCATCAGAGATCAAGGCAGCCGGATTGCAGTTCAGGTTTCAAGTATTTCCTTCTGTCTACTGTAATATACCAGAAAGTAAAAAAGAATATCTATGTTATTATTCAGCAATCATAATCAGCCCTTAAATCCTAACTTCTTGGTTACACTCTCACTCACTCGAAAGTCTGAATTGTTCTTTAAGAAGGAGAGAACAGGGTAGAATTACAGTCAACTCCAGGAGCTGCACTCAAACCTAAATTCTTCCCTGGGAATTTCTCATCTTCCTTCCAACTGTGTTTGTGAGCACTGAGGTAAAAAAAAAAAAAAGTTTGAGAATAGCTAGGCTGCTAATGAAAACCAGAAAGAACAGATCCCTAAGAAACAGAGTGACACACTGGTTTAGAAGACACAGTCCTCTGAAAGAATGTTCAGGAGGATGGTAAGCTCTAGCGGCTGACTAAGGCTTTGTCTGTAGCTAGTGTAGGAGCAGTCCTATATTATTAACAAAATGGGTTGGCATTTAAACATTCTGCCTGGGAATTAAAGTGGAAAGAAAAGGCACAAGCAATTAGATTAAATTATCATCACATAGTGATTTGACCAGGGCAAGGGTATGCATACTCACTCCTTAGGGTTTTGCTAGATTGGGGAAAATGTTTAAAATAAGGGGAACTAAAGTTAGAAATTTAATGTACTATATTATTAAAAGATAGTATTAAGGCTATAATTTAGGCAGACAAATATTAATGCTATATTAAAATATTAATGCTATAATTTAGGTGGAAAGGACTTAGCACAGTTTGTAGTCTGATCACATCCTAGTCTAACCTTGCTTTCTTCCTCATGAGGAAGACAGCAGTGATTTCAGAAGAGGCATGCCTGTTGTATATTTGGGATCATTTTTTTAAGCAATCGGCATCAGCCCTGATCACTTGCCTTCCTCTGTGGAAAACTTGTACCCTCATCCCTTATCCATTGTCGCAGAATTTTCCCTCTAAGCTTCCCTCCTAGACAAGTTTCTAAGTGTGAAGCAGGTTTTATTGGCCAGAACTTACTCCAGAGCTCATTTAGCTCCAGCCCTCTCTGGCTTCCCAGAGATGCACACTATGCTGTGGAACTGAACGTTTTCCTTATCTACAGGTATATTCTCCATAGAGAGGGAATTTGTCTCCATTTTTTGTAACTCTCAGAGCTTTTAAAAAGGGAGGAATGATTGGCAATGTTAGCAAGAATGTCTGGCCACCTCAAATCAAATCAAATCTATTAAAATTCTATTTTATTTCTAAATTCCTTGAAAAAAGTTGATGATACTTTTTTTTTGTTTGAAAATGCATTCTCATTATAGGATTTTTAATTAAAAGCTAGATTACGTGTTTGACAAATTTACTTTTGAGGCTCTGAATGCATGTATATTAGAGGCTTCAGTCCCAGAAGTACTTCCTTCTAAATATTCACCATATGAATGCTCTGAGTGTTTTAAAAGCTGGTTATGAGAAATCTGCTTCTTCTGATGAAATATTTAAAAACTGACTACTGTCCTTGGAAAGAAGAGCTCTCTTAGAAGAAATAGTGTCTTAGGGTTGATGTTCATATTTCTCAAGGAAACAGCATTTCTTGATAGATGGAAAAGGGGTTTTGATACAGAATCAAATGCTCCAAATTTGTTAAAACTGGATTCATCATTTTATCTCAATAATGGAGTGGTAAAAAATTTTAGTGTCAACATAAGGATTAAATCAGAAAGAAGTTAGCTTTGTGGTTTTTAAAATAAAATCTTACTTTTATGGAAGCCAAAGATTGTTTTTTTGGGGAAAAAAATCATTGCAAGCTGTCCAAGCGAATGTAAAATATAGAATGAAATCAGGGAGCGTTTACTCATGCGCAGGGCAGTCACGCACGTGCCGGGCATTTTGCCCTCCACAGGGCTATACACGCGTACGTGAACACCCACAATCGAGCTGTCGGATTATTCCAGTTTTCTGGGCGCATCCTAGTTAACACCCGCGGAGAGATGTCCGATCTGCCCGCGGAGAGCAGGGTCCCACAGCCGGGCGAGGCGAATGGCGGAGGTGGCGTTGGGAAGCTGGAGCCGGCCCCAGCTCAGCTGGAGGAGGCCAGGGAAGGCCTGATGGCGGGGGCCAGGGGAGCCCGGTTGGCAGAAGTCGCCCCGTTGTTGGAGCCTGCGGAGGAAGAGGGTCCTGAGAGCAGCCCCAGTCCCAGGAACGACCGAGGCCTGGCTGCACTGCCGTATCTCTGCCTCCGTCATCTGCTTATTGTCATAGGAATTAATTCCCAGCATTTCATCCGCCACTACCTGGAAAACTACCCCGTTGCCCTGGGCAGAATACAGGCGCTTGAAGGACGCTGCAGGTGATTTGTGGAAGCCGGCAGAGCTAGGGAAGCAGCATTTGATGCCGAGTATCAGCGGAATCCTTAGGAGATGGATTTTCATAGTTTAACATTTTCCGTTATCTCTGATTGCATCTGAAGTTATCTATCCTCTGATAGAAGCACTTGGTTGTGATAAGATTATCAATAGAGAATAGTTAGGTGAGAACTTCAAGAGAACCTCTGCATTCAGGACAGTCTTACAACAATCCAGTAAGTTGATGTTTTAAAAACCAAAGTATATAAGAGTAAGGCATTGCTCAGCTGACAACAAAAGCATAGGAAACATCGTCAAAAAGCTTATTGTTTATAAAATTGACTTTAAAAAAATTCAAAACAATAAAGCTTATTAAAGAAATCAGACAAGAAATGGAAAACAAAGTAACCCAAGTGTTATAAGACTTTTCTATTACTCTTTGACTTTGTGATTGAACCACCTTGTATTATGGAAAATGTCTTTCAAAATTGCTTTACCAAAAAGTAAACGATACTTTGGTAAAATTGAGAATTGATGAAGAAAAATTGCCAATACTAGACCCCACTTGATGAAGGAAATTATCAAACAACAATGATAAGCATAAGGATTTGTCACTGAATTATTGGGACTGGAAGGCTCTGGAAAGAACTTGAAATACCAGAATACGTTCTCTCTTCGTGTCAGTTCAAAAGAAATTTTTAGTATAAGACTGATTTTGTGTTTTCTGAGGCATTTCAAATGACAAGCAAAGTACATAATTGTATAATATAATAAACCATGTTTTCGAGAATAAAAAAAATGAAATAAGGTTGTCATCAATGAACTTCTGCCATTATACCTATCTTTTTATCTGTGTGTTTACACTTTTGCCAAGGCCATCTGGTAACAGAGCTGTATTACAACTTTCATGAGCCCTAGGCTCTTCTGCCTTCCTGGGTCCCTTCCTCCGGAAAAAAAAAAAAAAAAATATATATATATATATATATGTGTGTATATATATGTATATTTTATATATATATATATATGTAATTTTATTTTATGACTGTGTTAGTATAAAGATGAATGTAATCCAGGCTGCATTCATTATTATTTACTCATTATGTTCATTTTTTCTTCTGACTTTAAAAGAAATTAAAATGAATACATGTTTGTGTGATCCTAGAGGGACCTCGGGCCCCAGACGGTGGTCTTTATGTCTCATGACCAGCCAGCGACCCCGGCAATCCTGACATGGGGGCATCTTGGAAAGCAGCTCACTGAGGTGTCCTGAGCTCAGCCACAACCCTCCCCATGTGATTTTAAAGACCTCAACAGAATTCAGTCTCACTCCCAGTTTAAAAACAAAAGCGAGGTAGGAGGGGGAAGCCCTGTATTCTAAGTCAAAGGCGCAACAGGTGGCACAGGGGTTCACAGTGACTGTCGATGGGGAAAGTATGAGGAAATAAAAATAATTATATCTCTGAATATAAAGAAAGTCCCCTGAAAACATTATTCCAGAGAAGAGGGTGTCACCTCTTCAAATGTGGGTCCTTATAAAGTCTCTCATATGATGAGGTGCTCTCTCAATTACTTTACACTGAACGAAGTCATTTGAGCAATGTCAACAGTACATGTGCTCAGGCAAGGAGAGTATTTACAAGTTCACAGTATTTTCCCTTTCCTTGTCCTCCTGGGGAGGTCCTACTGGAACAGCGAGCTTCTTGGGCTTTTCAGATGGATAGTTAAGATGAGGGAGGCAAAGAGGATCACAATTTCTCCCTGGAGTGAGGGCTGAAGGATTTGGGGGAAATGCAGCTGGGGCTGAGGTGAGAAGAACAACTGAGAGATGCAAGCACTGGATTAAGGAGAAGAAAAGGGGGCTATAAAAAGGGAAGAGAGCTATTCATCTACTTCATGGTGTTTAAGAAATATGTGGGTAGGACATGTGGCATTTGGAAATTTTCTGATGGCCTGAACCATTTGTGTATTTTTAACTAAGACACTTAAGAGACTGAAGCCCAGGGCTTTATAAACTTTACATGGGGCAAGTAGGGGAGGCCCAGAACTCCATTTTTGATCATCTGTTTTCTCCAAATCATCCACAATTGTGACAAAGTACTTAGCACATTTTTCACTGCAGTACTATTTATAAGTAGGTGCTTGCCATGTGTTGGTGGAATCCGTAGCCATGGTTAAATAAATAAATCCCTTCAGCCATTCATTCTGAAGTACCGTGAGGATAGGGTTGTACATGTGCAAAACAGTTGGGTCGTAAAACCTCCAATTTCACTAAGGTGACTCCATGTAGCTCACATAGTCCTTGTATCTTATATTTAAAGCCATATCCTCCAAATTTGGAAAACAAATGTCTAGCATTTTGTGAGATTTAGTAACAGATGTAGTCAGAAACAAAGTTGAAAGCAATAAAATGTTCAGCAATAAGGGACTGGTTAAATTATGATATGGCCATTCACTCGAATTTTAAGAAATCATTAAAAATTGATTTCAAATAATTAATGACATGGGGAAATGCTCATGGTATAATTTAAATAATTTAAGAAGCTAAACACAAAACTGACCAACAGTATGATAATTTTGTAAAAAGAAATTTTGCATGAATGTGCAAATGTAGGTTATGCATAAAAATCATAATAGTATTCATCCCTAGGTAACTGGATTATGGATATTTGCTTTTCCTTTATATTTTCTGGATTTAAAGAAATGAATGCAATGAGTTCATTTTCCTTTTTAAATCACAATAGACATTTGAAATCCTTTCTGGAGTATGACTGAGAGAAATATGTGCTTGCAATACTTATAAACATGCATATATAATTAGAAAAAGGATTTTTATCAAACACGTTTCTTCCAAAATATGTGACCTTGTCTCCTATTGATAAATCAAACAGATGAGGCCAACTCTTGCAATGAAAAATGTCACGACCCATAAATACCTCTGCAAAAGCAGAGTGCATGGGGTCATGACACATTGTTCATGTTTTCATGGAGGTCATTTGCTTTTTACAGGTTCAACCATAGCAAATACTTCAGCAATATATAATGGTACTGCAGGAATAACTACGGAGACCTCAACTGTACTGCCAAACACACAAACAACAGCTTTCACACATTCCTCCCAAACAGTTCTAGGGACTGCGATGGGTCCAAATACCAATAGCATGGACTCAGCTGTATTAAACATACCGTTAACCCATTCAGCTGTAACAAGCAGTGCTAATGGAGGAACAACTACCTCACACAACTCCCCAAGCTTTACAACATCTTCCTCTGGTAGTAGTGACATAACAAAGACAACAAACAAAATATGGTCTACTACTACAACCCTAACATCGACACAAGGAACAAGAACACAAACATCAGTGGCGGTCACTTTCAACATTTCTCCCACTATTTCTGGCGATTCAACTTCAGATGATAAAATGGGGTTATCTACAACTGTTCCTGCCAGTTCATCAACTCCACACGCATCAATAGGTTTACAGACCCATGAGGCTCAGAGCTCACAAAGTATAGGAAAACCTCAAAACAAGAATTCACCTTCATCTTTCTCTGACATCAACACAACAGTTATACCTCCAGCTCCTCCATCTATAGCAACTGGACACAAATCTACTGAGCGCATTTCTCAAGAAACATCTGCCTCAGGAGGAATATCAGCTGCTGTTACTGCTAAAGAAAATTCAACCGACCAACCAGTTTATACAACTAGCACTCTTATATCTGCATCCTCTGATATGTCAACATCAGGTAAGACATTCCTTCAATCTACACTTCTGCCTTTCTGCAACTCAACTCAAGGAACAACCCCATGCACAGGAAGCACTACACACTCTCTACCAACCAGTTTAATCTCTACAATGACTGACACAATAAAAATAGTCACACAGTCATCTTCATCTGCCCCCATACGACATAGTTCTCCAGGAAATGATTCTCAGGGGCTGTCCCCATCAGATGAAACAACAACATCTACCACATCACCCTCTAGAGACAGTTACCCAACTCAGAGAACAACAGAACCCCTGAAAACTGCAGAGACATTTGTCACCACTCAAAGAAGTACAAGAGAACAAGCAGACTCTATAACTAGAACACTTGTGTCTATACCTTCTGAACTTTCTACAGCAGACAGCACATCAGGACAAACTGCACCCTTTCACACTAGCTCCTTGGTGCAGGTTAAGGCAGCAGATTCCCAGATGACAATTTCTCCAGACACACTACCCACCCAAGAATCTCAAACTAGCTATTCGGTGTCACCTGCAACTGAAAATATTAAAATACTTACTTCATTATCTCCTTCATATATTCCAACCACATATCTATCTTCAGATGTTTCTCAGGAGACAACAATCACAAAATCAGCATTTTCCCAGACTCACCAGACTCAACGCAGAGAGACTACCATAGAATCTCAAACCAGCACCATTACAAGAGTGAGAATACCACATCCTCCATTCTCCCCAAGTGGACAAATTTCAACAGGGATCATTTCCCAGAAGACATCCACTCCAGGTGAAACAATCATATCATCCCCTTCTAGTATTACCCATACAACTCTGCCAACATCATGGTTGTATACTGCACGGATCACAAAAGATCACACTCTAGGAAACACAGGGGAAACCGCAATATCTGGAATCAAAAGATTTTCTTCAGTCACTTCAAAGATTTCAATAATGAGGGGGTCAGGAGTACAATCAACACCAATCCTTACCGGACCTTTAATTCAGACATCAACAAATATCCAGACGCACCAAAGCAAACGCATGGAGATGAAGCCAGTGCCTGATGACAATACCTCTGACTCCTCCTTGGTTTTGCAGACTGCAGTCACTCCAGGGGGAGAAACAACATTTTTTTCTTCATCTTCCGGAGAAGAACACACAACTCAGTCACAATCAAAACTGTTTTCGACACTCACAAGCACTGACAAAAGTTTAATCGCATCACAAAGCACACCTACGTCTAAAACTAGCACCTACACTTGGGTCACCACTGAGACATTGAAAAGACAGGAAGACGGGGGACCAACCACACCCATGAAACTGATAACTACACCACACAATTCACCTACTAATGGGACACAAGTAACAGAAACCACTGAAAAGTTCCATGTCAGCAAATCAGACACCAGTGTAACTCAAACCATGAAAACAAGCATATCCAATATCACTTTAGACACAAGTGGACAAAAATCTACGCAAACTATATCAGGACATTTCACATGGCACTCAAAATCAGTTGCTTTCAACACTTCCACTGCGGAGTCTCCAGCTGATTCTCAGATGACACATACTCACCACAAACAGAATACCCAAGAATCCCAAACCTCGAGATCAAGTTTCCCCAGCACCAACACGATCAGGACAGTCACAGCTCCAACTCCATCATCCTATCCAAGTGGACACTCATCCTCAGAAAGTCTTCCTCTGGATACAGCCACCACAGATACACTGACAATCTCCACCTCAGTGCCCTCTGGGATGAGTCACACAACCCAGGCCCCAACAGTAGAACAGTGGGCCTCATCAACGAGCCTTGACACCACCCTGGGAATGTCAGGAGACACTTCACTTTCACCAATTAGCACCACTGCCCAGGTACCCTCAGTATCCTCAGTATCAGGGGGCACAGGTGGACAAGCCACGTTGTCCTCCTCCAGCACCTTACCTGACAGGACATCGGCAGTTTCCGTGACTCAAGAAGGTCGAGGCCGAGAGACCACTGAAGTTCCTCACACCAGCACATCAGCTTCTTTGTTGACTGATAAGACCTGGGGGGGCACAAC
>PVKY010009008.1:0-13627 GCA_004027775.1 Bradypus variegatus
AACAGTTACCGATGGGGGTGGGGGTGGGGGGAGTTGCATGTTTCCACCATCCTCACCTCAACCGAGCTACCGGGTCATAATACAAGGAAAGCAAGTCTTAGTCCCAAGTCTGCAAATCACTCAATCATTTTCTTTTTCTGCATGCGTGCACTAAATCACTCATGCAAATAGTTGTAACAGCTGAGTCAAAGTTGCTGTCTGGGTCCTCAGCAACACCTTGTGTGGAAACTTTACTCAGCCGCTGCCCCAGGGATACCCTGCTGGCTCCGGTGGTTGAGAGGACAGAGGAGGAGGGGATCCACCGAGCTGCAGAGCCCTGGCAACGATAAGAGGGGCTGCGCTTGCCCAATTTGCTTGTCATCAGATGAGGATTCAAACAGGAATGGGAGTGTAAGTGAGTCCTGAGAAAGTTCAAGGACAAGCATTGAGTTAAATCCAAGAGGCTCACTGGCTGGTCATGGCAGAGGCTCGGAGACCCCACGGGGGACCTGGGAACAAGCGGACAGGGCTCTGAAAACCAAAAGGAAGAGAGAAGGCGCTGAGGAATTAGAATATAAAAACAGTGGGGAATTCAGGGGAAGGCAGCTGCAACCCAGGGCCTATTTAAACCCCTGGCAATTTAGGACTCAGAGAGCATGAAAAAGTAGGTCCAGAGAGAGCAGTGTGCCAAAGAGTCAGTACACAAGCAGGGGTCCTGGCTTTCTCACGGGAATTTGTGCGGGATCTGAAACTTATCTTTGAGAAAAGATCACAAAACTTGGTACAAAGAAGAATACTTGTTTAAATGCAAAAATAAAGCCCAACAAATTACAATTGTGAGTGAAAATAAAACAACCAACACGAGCATCACAAGATCCAGAAGTATATCCGTGTGTGTATGCAGATGTGTGCATGTTTAAGTGTTTATGTATATATTCGTGTGTGTGCGTGTGTGTATGCGGATTAATGACCTGCCACACAGATCTGCTGCTATCTTTTCCTTTCTTACTTTGCTTACATCACAGATTGTCTCTAGTTCTTTCTATGTTGTTAATGTCAAATACAATACTTCATATAATTCACCATTTATGTTGTGGTGGCTCAAAAATTCCAGCCCACGAAGATGCAGTTGGATGACAAAACTTGCCCAGCTGAAACCAAGTGCACATATACAACCCAGAATATTCCCTGAGAGACTAAATGCTTTGCCCGTTACCACCAGCAGACAGTAAACTTAGCAATAGGAGGCACCCGCAAGAGGCCCAGTTCACTAGCAAAATGGAACGCAAGATGTGCTAGAGGCAGGGTTTAATTGAAATAATCTGTGCTCAGTGATTGCCTTCCAAAAATAAATTAATAACCACCTTCCCAGGGCTCTATATGGCATTTCCCGTTCTGAAACAATAGACCTAGGACAGTCATACTCCTTCGGGATGAACTAATCCTGCTCTGTAAAGGAGAACTAAAAGGAATTATTTATAACATATTTGTAAATCTCATGGGTGCATACAGTATACTTCCAAATGCACTAAGCCACATTTCTTCCATCTTAAAAACCACCTCACAGACAGTACAACATTCCAGGGAATCCATTCTCACAGGGGACCTGGAGAGGAAGAGACCAGCTCCTTGAGCGCTGATGGCAGCAGGAAAGCAAGAGAGAAGATAATATTGAGTCAGTGAAAACATAGCTTGTGATTATTTCCCTGGAGAGACTTAATTTAGCTGACATAACTTGAAAAATATATGTCTGCATGAACTACCAGTCTGTGAGTGGCAAATATTCTCCCTGAAAAAAAGTAAAAAAAAAAAAAATCTTATTTTTAAAGGGGATGGGACTTTGAGAATATTCAAATGAGAGTAGTAAAAATAATGAAAAGGTTAGAAAATAGGTGTGCTGAGCAAAGGTCAAATGAATTACAATTGTCAAGTTAAGTGGCGAGAAATAAAACTGAGTTGGTTATTTTAAGTAGTAGAATGGATTCTACAATGAGGAAATGAATCCAAAATTACAACTAAGAGCAGCAGTGGATATTAGAATCAGAAGGGATCTCAGAAATCACATTTGGGGGCCCTGCCTGACCTGCCAGTTAGAACTCCATGGGTTGAGACCCCAAAATCTGTTTTGTAAAATCCCTGTGTTGAGTTAATCGAAGATCAAACTGGAAGCCTATGAGCCACTCTTTTCCTCCTTTTACTAAAAAAAGGCATTTAAAATGGCTGGAGTAGAGCAGGGATTCTGACCACACGCTTAATGAGAAATTAGGGAAGCCCGCTGGGTAGCTGCCTCAAACTTCTTTTTCAGCCTCTCAGAGGACTTCTGTCCTGTATTCTGAGTCATGGGACCCAGAGCACCGTCTAAGGTATTTGAGCTTAATGCAGTTAAGGGACAGTTAGTGCAGGCATTCGGTTTTCCTGCCATCAGGAAGACTGTGTACTTTTTATTTCCCTATGGACTTGCATGTTTGCCTTATTGTTGTCTTCCAATACTTCCCAACTCAGCAAGAAGATTCTTCCCAAGGTATGGCAGACTTAATCTGGCAAATCGTCCAGCGTTATCCTTGTCAAGCAGAACCCTTGGGAAACATCTCCTGCACAATGGAGAGCTTGGCACTGAGGTCCAAAAGGCGGTGTCTGTTGTACTTTGAGTTATAAAATAATCATTCCTGCCTTAGGGCATGTTGGTTTGAAAGGCTAACATTTCAAAGATGCTCTGAGTTCTGCAGTGTGGCTTAAAAGGCAGAACACACTGGGGAACTCTTGGAAATTGTCCCATTCACTCAAGTTGGTAATAAATGGATGAGAAAGCTTTTACATCCAGCAAGCCACAGAAGATACAAAGGAAGCAAAAGAAATGATTCCACTGTCCAATGTGATGGTTCTGTGAAGATGTGTGTGGTTATGTCCTGGCATATATAAGCCAATCACTTCTTACCTACTCCCCACTCCAGCCTATTGTCCTAAATAATCATTAATTAGCCCCAAATCTCCTTCAGACTCATCTCTGCCACTTGCTTCCTGAGAAAGCACAACTCTGAGTCTTACTCTTCCCAATAGTAAAATGGGAATAGTAATGCCTTCCTCAATGAGTACTTACAGGAGCAAAATGAGCCAAATAATGAAATTCTCAAAAAATGTTGATTTCAAATTTTTTTCTAAGTGTGGGTTATTTGAATTCATTAGGAGTACTACACACATATTAAAGTGATAAGAACTGTATTCTTTTATGGGATCTGGAAGCCAATGTCCACCTAGTCATCATTTTTTAAATATTAAAAATATGTAAATTGCTGAGTCTGGAGGCCCACTCTGTATTGGCACTCAGGACTTAACTGCCTGACCTCTTTGCCACATTTGATTTTCAAATATTGGACAGAATTCAACATATAATGAAAAGCATAGTGGAAAAAAGATTATTTAACAGTGTTAAAGAACAAATTGTTTTGCTGTTGTGGCCAAGTCTTCTAAGGGGCACCATGAAGAAATAGGAGACACAGCCTTCCTTCTGCCCCATGGTTGCCTGAAACACTCCGAGTCAAGGCAACCCACGGACGGTGGACACCAAATGTCACCTGAGCATCTCCTTCTACATCGTTCCATGGGGCTCCTGGTGTTTCAGGCTGGATCCAGTCCTTTTAAGTTCCTTCTTCTGTGAAACCTTCTGATGCTCTTCTTCCATGAGAATCCTCTCCACTGAAGAGAATGCCAACTTGCTAAATTTCTAAATCACTTCTTGGGCCTCTGGGATCAGTAAGTAGCCTGCCTGGGTTTCCTAAGCTTTTTATTACCAGCAGGTATTAGGGAAAAGTGTGGTGTCAAAGTTTAAACAAAACACTGGGACAGTTACAGGACCTCTCCTCAATTTCCAAACTAATTTATTAACCAAGGTATTCTCTGGACTATAAGTAGGACCAGGACTTGGCTACCTGGTTCTTTCACCAATTCAGCTGAAAAAGAAAACTTCTTTTCTTGGTGAATCAAACTCTAGCATTCTCCTTTCATCTGTGTCTTTGTTACACCCAGCACCTTCCTGGGGAATTCCCCCTTTGTTGTTTTCTGTCTTCTTTGTCCTCTTGTGGCAGGTGATCTGATAAGACAAAGGTGAAGGGCAGTTTATTTATATCCCAGGTAAAACTCTAAAATGGTGTCCCTCTCAGAATCCTGTATTTCATATAGGGCACTATCTTTGTAATATTTATAAAATACGTTATATGTCTAACAAGTAAATGAATTAACTGCATGTAAAAATACAGAGAGACTATAGATCTTAATTTATAAAAATATCCTTAGAAGAGAATTTCACTAATATCTAATTAATTTCAACGTTATGCTAAACAGTGACAATGCAGGTCATACTTTTTTTTTTAAACTTGAAATCATTCTGCAAATGCACACAAGATGTACCTGCCCAACTCAGTGACAAGTGATGTTTATATGAGTTACTTTTGAAGTGACTTTCTTTAATGTTTAATATTAATCTTTCAAATGTGTATAAAAAATTATAAACAAAAAGAAATAAAAATATAGAGTAGATCTCAATATAGTTAGAAACTTCCGTATCAGATATCATTTACCAGCTTTTATTAGCATTTTTTAAACTTAAAAAAAAAATTGTTGGCCACTTGCTGAAGTGGAACATCAACTGTGCAACAAAAAGGTAAAGCCACTATGTTCAGAGATGTTCATGCTGAAGATGGGATGAGCCTTCAAGGAACCCTAGCGTTCTCAGGGTTTCTGATTGAAAACCACTGGCCAACAAAATATGGGATGTGAGAGGGTGAATCACGGCCAGCCCTGTGAGCTGTGACACTCCATCTTCAGCAGAAAATGGCCAGCCTCACCCAACCCCTTGCAGCTGCCCAGTGGGGTGCCGCTTTCATTTCAGATCCCAGCAGGAAGGGCCCGGCTCAATGTAGACGGCTACTCTTCATCCTCCATCCTCTGGGTTGCCGGTGCCTGATAAGTGCTAAGCATTTTGACTTCCCTATCACCAAAACCTAAGGCCACTTTTCATTCCTTATCATAAAGGATTGCTTTTCAGGGTATGATGTTTACTGCTGTTTCTTATCTATCAACTTTCTTGGCTTTTGGGACTCTCTTCTTTCCTGGCTCTCCTTGGACTTGGCTGATTGCTTTTCTATCTCATTAGTGAACTTTTTGTACTCTGATCTCATTCTTCAGATAATGGATTTTCTGTGCTCCATCCTTGGGGCACTTCTGATCACAGCGCTTCCCTGAGTAGGATCTTTCCCCGAGGAGCACATACCGCCTCTGATTTCATGTCTTGTATACCCATCACATGCACACACACAAACCCTTACACACACACACACACACAGGAGCACATTTTAGGCCGTGGGCTCTTCCTGGAACATCAGATACATGCTTAGAAGTGGGAGGACCCTGCAGTGAGAGGCTGTAATGGGCCCATTGGAGGAGGGTAGATTAGTTTCCTTGGGTGGGCTCCTGTAGCAAATTACTACAAACTGGGTAATTTAAAGCAGCAGGAATTTATTCTCTCCCAGTTCAGGAGCCCAGAAGTCTGAAATGAAGGCATTGGTAGGGTCAGTTACCAGATCTGGAGGATCTGGGGGAGAAACTGCCTGATACCTCTCTTCTAGCTTCTGGTAGCTTCCAGCAGTGCTTGGCCCTCCTTGGCTTATAGGTGGATTGCTCCAGTCTCTGCCTCTGGATCCACATGGAGCTCTCTCTGTGTCTCTGTGTGTTCCTTTCTGTTCCTGATGGGGCACTGTCACTGGGTTTAGGGCCCACATTAACCCAGTGTGACGTCATCTCAATCCTTACTTTAATTTTGTCTGCTAAGACTCTGTTTCCAAATAAGGTCACATTCTTAAAGTTCTGGGTGGGCATGAATTTGGGGGAACCCCATTAACCCTCTATAGCACATAAGAGCTAACCCATTGCTCATGTTTCCATGTGGTAGAACATCCATACAGCACTGTCCCTGGCTTTGCTCTACCATTTTACTCACTCCTGATAAGTGAGTTTGGGTGGAAATGATGGATAACATGTGACTCCAGGCCCTTCTGTGCCCTCTGTTGGGAAGGATGGTCTGCAGAAAGTCTGGGCTCTCACCTGATCTCTGGACCCCACAAAGCGGGGAGCCATATTGGGAAACACACTTCACTACTCACCTAAGCTTGTCTTCCTTTAGAGATTTTAGCAATAATAAATCTCACACATTCATCTCCAATTAATTGATATCTCTGTTGATCCCTCAGTTGGTTCCAAGTTAAATCAGGGAACAGAGGTTTTACTTATTGGGCTCCTAAATCCCCAATAGTAATTCACACTTCAGATAATAAAGTCCAGGCATTTTCTCTTTCTCCCAAATCTGTTCCCTCTATCACTCACTCACCTACATCACAATTTTAACAATCTCTCCTCTCTCTCTCTCTCTCTCTCTCTCTCTCTCTCTCTCTCTCTCTCTCCTGTGCTCTCTACATCTGATTGCTCTGTAACTTCTGCTGTTACAGACTGTTTCTCTAAACCTTCTCTCTTTTCTACTACTACTTCTAGATCCCTAGTCGAGAGCCTGTCCTACTTGGCCCTTTGAAGTGATTTCCAATCCCTCTTGAGTCCCCCCACCCTGTTCTTGCACCTTCCTGTGGCAGCCAGAGGGGGTTCCCAGGAAGCAGGGGAGACTGTGCCACCTTCCCATTCAAATGTGTTAGTCTGACTGAGTTGCAAATCGCAGAGTTGCTCAAGTCAATGGAGGAACTTACTGGCTCATTCAACTGAAAAGTCCAGGGGTGAGCTCACTTTGACTGGGCTGGGTTTAAATCCTCATATACTGTAATCCCACATCTGCCTCTCTCCAGCTACAGACAAAAGTGCAAATGCCTTAGCAGCTCTCGAAGGCTTTTTTTCACAGGCCCTGTCTGGTTCTCCATCTCCAACCCCACCACTCCTCATCCTGACTTTCTGTTGTATAGATGTTTAACAAAGAGACCAAGTCTTTTCTTTTCCATGCACCCCTGCCCATGGTATACCTTCTGTCTGCAACATGAGCTTGCTTTCTTCCTCAGGAAAAGAGTACTCATCTTCAAAATCTCACCTCCTCTTCTTCAGGAACCCTTCCTTTGAGGACACACTGCTCTCTGATCCCTCAACTTCCTAAAACCAGCTCTTTGCATGTCAGACCCTTGTGCTGAAATGCCTTGCCTGGGAAAGGAAGCCTCCAGGAGTCTGCAGGGAAAAGGCCTCGCTATGGGCCATATATGTCCATAGATGGGGAGGAAGTCCCTTAGGGCCACCTTGAAACCACCTGCCATGTCTTGGTGGTGCCTGGAAATGGAGCATCTTCAGTGAATGTTACTTACTGAACTGATGGGATGATGGACCAGTTCTTCCGTTAGAGAGAGAGAAAGGCCATGTCCAGATGTCAAAGAGTAGCCATTCCTAGCTATATCAGACAAGAAGCGTTTTGCAGTGTTGGTTCATTAGAGAAAAATATAATCAGTAAAAATGCAAAGGCTGTACTTAGAGAGTTCTGAAGATTTGAAAATCCATAGATGAAACTTTTTCATAGGATAAAACAAAGAGCGTGAATCAAAGAAACAAAACAATACAGCCCAGATGTCATGGAGAAACCCAGCATGGCCATGGGGAGTTATGAGAACCTGGAAGACAAGACCGCAGGTGTACACCAGACCTGCCAGATGCAAATATCTGCACCCAATGCATGTCCCTGAGGGTAGCTGCAATATCTCTGGCTGAATTTACATGTGATAAATTACACGTGGTTCTCATTGCAAGGGGTGGGATCAGTTATTCTCAAGAGCTTTAGTCTTTTCACTTATTCAGGGGTTAACAAAAAAACTCTCACTCTCCTGAAATTATCCAGAGCTACTCAGATGGACATTTCCGAGGGGAAGTCAATGATCTGGGCCACAGAAACTTGACACTAAGACAAGCAGCTGTAGTGAAGCTGCCTTTACCAGTTCATTTCCTTTTGGAAGCTCTACAGTGAGCAGTGCCACTTAATTCCTCCTTTTCCTCTGATTCTTTCTCACCCATTACTTGAAGACAAAATTCCTATGTGATATTTGGGAAAATATGTTCCTACTCTTGGCTATATTTCTGCCTTTGTTGAATCAGCAGAGAAAAAAATAAATTATTTTAAATGTCTCCCCCTCCTTGCCTCTTGTTATGTGCAAATCCCAGCTAACATTCCACCTGACATTAATTTCTTTTCAACATTCTTTCTTACCATGCTCCATGTGACTCCCTTCTGTGGCTTACTCTTTTTTTTAAATGCAATTTTATTGAGGTATAATTGCATAACATACAATCATTGAAAGTGTACAATCAGTTGTTCATAGTATCATCATATAGTTGTGCTTTCATCACCACAATCAAACTTTGAACATTTTCATTACTCCCAAAAATAAAATGAAAATTGAAATAAAAAAGAATATCCAAAACATCCCATTCCCAACCTCCCCCATTGCTCATTTAATTTTTAATACAGTTTCAATAAGATATATTCATATCCCCTTTAGTCATCTATAGTGTACAACCAATTATTCACAGCACCATCATACAATTGTACATTCATCACCAGAATCAATTTTTGAATCTTTTCCTTACTCCAGATTAAAATTAAAAGCAAAACTAAGCACCTAAATCTTTTCATCCCCTCCATCCCACCCTATTCTTCATCTAGCATTTGTCCCCATGTTTCCACTCATCTGTCCATATATTGGATAAAGGGAGTGCGAGCCACAGGGTTTTCACAATCACACAGTCCCACTGTGCAGGCTACATAGTTATAAAATCATCTTTCAAAAATCAAGGTCACTTGGTTGCAGTTTCACACCTTCAGGTATTTCCCTCCAGCCATTCCAACACACTAAAGTCTAAAAGGAGGTCTCTATGCAGCACATTGGAATACCTTCCAGAGTGACCCCATGTCTCCATTTGAAATCTCTCGGCTACTGGAACCTCACTTTGCTTCATCTCTTTTGGTCAAGAAGATCCTCTCAATCCCACAGTGCTACTTCCAGGCTCATCTCCAGGAATCATTTCCCGCATTGCCAGGGGGATTCACACCCCTGGGAGTCACGGCCCATAGTGGGGAGGGTAGCGAATTCACTTGTGTGGCTTAGTCTTTCATAAGAGGGTTAATAGTCAAGAAATCACCCTTGTAATGCCTAACTTAAATGTTATAGTTTAGCAATTTGGTTTTTAGCCACAAATTAAGGTAAGTTGTGTATTTGCTTCCTGTAATTTTCCTGTGCTTGCCACTTTTCTTCACTGCATGAGAATTTCCCCAAGAACACTGAAAGCCATGTACAAAGGCTAAAGCTGGCCCACAACTCTGGATCAACCGAATGAGTCATGAGGAAAGGCACACACAGCGAGCTCAGGCAGAGCGTCCTGTAGATGCTGGAGAGATGCAGCGAGAGCCAGAGAACTGAACTTTCCAGGGGATGAGCCAGTGGGAGGCAGCAGCTGTAACCTATCTCAAGTGGCCCCTTGACACATGAGCTTATTAAATTAAAATTATTGGCACAGCGACACGGGGGAATGTCATGCATTGAATAGGAATCAAGGGCTCGTAGTCCTGACTTATTCATGCATCAACTCCTGCCTTTTTCTAGGTGACAGTTATATTACCCGCTGATCTCTGGCTCTTTCATCATATTAACGGATGCCCTTTAGCTCACAACTTAAGATGTATCTTGCTCCCCGTGTGCTTTTCTTTGCTTGGGTCTCCACTCGCTTTCAAAAAATCTGCCAGACTGCAATCTCCACATCCCCTTCAGAGCACTTAATATTTCATATGGGTTTTTCAAAGTTACTTCTACAGCTGTGTCAGAAATGAGCTGACATTCTAGAGAATTCATAGTGCCCATAACTAAAGCCCCCGCAGAGTTATCAGGGAGCCAGGGAATAACACCATCAATTTAAGATTACTGGAGCCAAACCTTTCGGATAGGTCTCTACACCAACCCATTATTACACAGAAGGCCATGCTCTCTGCAGGCTGCTGGCCAGCCAGGACGAGGGTCCCGGGCTCCTCCCCCAGGCTTGGTGACTCTCTTCCATGAAGGCCTGCATTAAGAAGGTGCCCTGCAGGGTGCCCCCGAGCAGGCATTGCTAGAATCGGGATTCAGACAGAGGAGACCAACGGGCACTGAGGAGCAAAGACTCAAGTGCCGTCCATTCCCTTCCCTTGCAGCCCTCCAGCCCTTGTCTGCCCAGGGGCCCCCCCTTTTCCCTCCAATGTCCATCTCAGTTGATATCTCTTCTCTCGGCTTTGCTCCCATTTCCTGTCTCCTGTGGCCCCGCTGATCCACCAGTCACTTGTCTCTGGCTGTTCGTGTGTGCCTGTCACCATCATCAGGGGTGGCCGCAGCACCTGGGGGTCAGGTAGAACTGACCGTGGTCAGAATTAACATCCTCATTAGGAAGTGGGTGGAAACCAGGCTTTGGTGTCTTCTGTTTTGTCCTCCCTTGGTCCACTCTTAGTTACAGCACTAAAGATGAGGAAGATCTCATCTCTGACACAGCCGCACACCCACGCTTAGTGAGAACCCCCTCCCGCACGTGGCCAAGAACATTCCAGAGAGGGGTGGATGTCGCAGTGTCAGCAGCTGGTTTTGTTCTTTTCCCATATTCGTTTACCAATATGCCAATATTTAAAAAGTAGTTGCAAAATCAAATTCCAATTAGTTCTAATTGCTTGTTAAGGGTCGTAGAACAATTCCCGTCCTGGGACGAGGGCTGAGAAGGCCCTGTGGAGGTGGGCTCTGCCCTGTCAGATGGGCTGCGGCTCTGGCTTCCAGGCCTCATGCCAGTGGATCCCAGCCCCGGCTCCGTGGTTTCTGCCTCCAGACCTTGGGCAAGTGACTTAACCTCTCTGGGTCTCAGGTTTCCTGCCTGCAAAACGGGGTGGTGCGATGGGTACCCAGCTCAGGGGTATGAGACCCAAGCCAAGCCCTTGGCCTGAGCCTGCCTGGGGCACTTGGGCATCCCACAGAAATCATGTTTTTGGTATAATGTGATCCAAGGTGGGAAGACAGCAAAGGCCACACTCCTAGCAAAGTGTCCTTGAGAAAGTCTTCGGTGGAACCACTCATCCAGCAGGCTAAGAGGACAAACTGCAGGAAGCCCCTGCCTGGCAATCACGGTGAGCTGCATCCAGGGCCCCATCAGATGGCTCCGCCATGAGGGAGGGCAGCTCAGCTAGTGCACTCGGCTTCCCCGGGAACCAGGCCCTGCAGGCGCGAGCTGCGTGAGGACCACAGGCCCTGCAAGGATGGGGGAGTCCCACATGGAGGGTGGGTGGGGGGAGCCCCATGTGCTGAATAGTGGAGAGCCTTGCATGGAGGGAGAAGCCCCACGTGGTGGGTGGGGAGCCCCACGTGAGGAGGGGGCTGGGCTGAGAGCCCCTGGTGGGGGGGGGAGCTCTGCCTTAGGACAGCTCCAGGGCATGGTGGGCTCCTGCCCCACACTGCCGGGGTTCTCACTTCCTGCCTGACTCGTGAATCAGCCTGGAAGCCCCTTACCTGATTCACAACCCTAAGAAAACTTTCCAAAGTCCCCACCGTTCTCCAAACACCTGATGAAAACCTGTAGCTATTTGATTTTACAATATCACAGGTTGTCATTTCTGCTAAACTACAATATATAATAAAACAAATATTTTCAATTAAGACTTCAAAAAAAAGAAAAAAAACACCTCCTAGGAGGTCAGGCACAGACACTTTACAAACCTTGGGAAATGGGGTTTGGACAACCAATGGCAGCTATTTCCAACACACCCTTCCCCAAGCCTGTCCCGAGAGGAGGCCTGGCCTCTTCCTGCCAGGTGGCGGGAATCCATGGTGTCCTCCGAGGTGACCAGCTCCTCTTCTGGGATCAGAGACCCCCAGAGGCTCCCAGCCTGTACTGGGATGTTTGTCCGTTTTGTGGCCACGGTCCCCTGCTGCCCTCTGGCGGCTGGGTCGGGAACAGCTGGGGTGAGACTCCCCATTTTGTTGGGCCTTTCAGGGCTCATCTGCTTTCAGGGCAGGAGGATTTACCATTTACCTCCGAGTTGTGACCAACCGCCCCTATTTGCCTGGGGCTGAGAGGGGACGGTCACGAATATGGGACTTTCAGGGCTGAAACTGAGCAGGTCTGGAGCACATGGGGGGGGTGTCACACCTGCAGGGGAACGTCTGCACTTCTCTTGGGGGTCATGACTACCGCGGCATGGGCCTAAGGCGGAAGGGACAGGGGGTCCTGTTCTATGGAGACCCCTCCCCAATTCGGTTTCATCTGTAAGACAATGGCTTACTTAGCTTAAAAGCAATGCTACTGCTAACGTATAGGACCCCGAGTAATAGAAAGAAGGGATTGGAGAGCTGGCCTCCGAGAGGCGAGTTGCATGGTCTTGTTCATTGGCTGGTTCGTGCAGACTCGATTTCCCCTCTGTCTCTTAGGATCTATGAAGAAGGGCTACCATGTACTGGGTGCCGGCTCTGGGCGGTGCTTTATGCGAGTGATTCCAGCTAATCCCACAGCAGCCCCCACTCCCCTCCTGGTGCTGCGGGGGACACCGGCTCCGGCTCCGCCCCCACCTGGGACCTGCAGCCCTCTGTCTGCTCTTGCCATCTGGAAAGCCCTGCCTACCTTCTCCACCGCCTACCTCCACCCTAGCCTCCCAGGCAGCCGGGACCCCCTCCCTCAGGAAGCCTTGAAGGAGGGCTCACCCCGAGGCCCCTCCACCCTGCACCCCTCTCCCCAGGGCTGGGATGATGACAGGCTGCCATGCCCCTCCCCATCAGGTCACTCGCTTCCTGGGTGCAGGCCTGTGTCATATCAGGTCGGGTAAGACAGTGTCACCCCCTGGGGCAGACAGCAGGCCCCGGCGGGGGCTTCAGGTACAGATTCTCCCTTGGGCGGAAAATTCGCTGCTGCCGCCCAGCCTGCTCTGGTTCGAGAGTCAGGACCCCCGGATGCCCTGGAGGGCGCTCCCCGCCGGTGCGTCGGTCCTGGGGGAGCTCAGCCTGACCCGGAGGAAGCCCCTGTGGGAAGCTCGGCTCCCTGCAGAACAACTGTGAGGACGGAACTGTGTCCCCCAAGTTTCCAGTGTTCACCCCGTTCTGTGTGCGTGATCTTATTTGGAAACTGAATCTTGGGAGATATTGTCAGTTAAGATCAGCCCAAACCGAATCTGGGTGGGTCCTACCCCAGTGCGGCTGGTGCCCTGACAAGGAGAGGAAACGTGGGCACGACTGAGGACGAGCAGTCTGAGGAGACCGAGGAGGACACGCCCGGGGAGCAGAGAGAGGCGGCGGCGGCGGGACTGAGCTCCGCCGCGGACAGAAACCCGCAGAGCCCAGGGAGCAGGGCGCGCCGGCCCTGGACTGCAGGCGTCTGGCCTCCGGAGCTGGGACGCACATGCCCGGAAGTCCCTGCTTTGTGGTAATCTGTTCCCGCCTCCCCAGGAAACGACAAGCCTGCACCAGGGCGCTGCTGGGGGCCGAGGACGCGGCGTGGGCCCATCGGACGCCCGGGTGTCGGCTCAGCGCCCTCCCAGCTCTCAGTGCAACGTGCTGCCAGCCAGACACCCCCACTCCCAGGGGCTGCTGACCGCCCCCCACCCTGACACCCCCACTCCCAGGGGCTGCTG
>PVKY010009009.1:0-13626 GCA_004027775.1 Bradypus variegatus
AAAAAAAAAAAAAAAAAAAATATATATATATATATATATATATATTTAGGGGGTTAGTCATGGATTTCAAATGCAGCAAATGTTTTTGCCCTTAATCTTTACACAGGGTTTTTTGTCTGATTTCACTTAGTAGATCCAACTGAGTGTAAGCTGTAAGTATATGATATTCCTCTGCAGGGACCTTTTCCTTTGGGTATTTTTGGAATGGTTTTTTATTCTGATTCATGTCTGCTGCACCTTCTAGTAGCTTCTTGGCTCAGCCAGAGTTTATTTCTTTTGGTATTATGTTTAGCAAGGATTCTTTTAAATCTTCATCTCTGTACCATACTTGGTAACAGGACTCCTAGGGGGCTGGATGGATCCAACTTGTTCATATATTTCGTGAAATATCTTGCTTTTGTTGATAGCACCTCCTGCATTGGTGTTTGGATTTTTTAAGAGAACATATTTAGCATTTTTACCGAAATGAATCCTTGGCTTCCTGTGAGACCTAATATCATCTCATCTCTTGCTAGCATTGCTTCTGCTAAGAATAATAGCTCTTCCTATGGAGACCACTGCTTTCTTCTGGAAGTTATAAAACACTCAAAGCAGTTATCTGAGGCTTGATTTTCATTTAAAAGAAATACAACAATCATGTTTTCTTTCTTCCTTTTATCAAGGATTATACAGAATTAGTGTTGTGCTAAAAGGGAGAAAAGTTCAGTCCTAAGAGAAAGAGAATTGTCCTTTGTGTCGATTCAGTCCTGGAGCTAATGCTGCGGCCAATTAAGTGGAAATTTCTCTTTGATGAAACCTTACAGGCAGGCATGCATTAGTCCTTGGTGTCATCTGTTGCCCTGTGCTAAGAGGATATAGACAGAGAGACAAGGATAACAGAACAGAGTCATGCTGTGCAGGCAGCCACAGTCCAACTCTTCCCTCCTAAATCAGTCCTGCCCACACTGGCAGGGAGAGGAGGGGAAGAGGGGCTGTCATTGCCTCCCAGCTCTGCTCCAGGAGACTGAAGGCTACCTGCAGAGAAGACCGGCAGAGGGCAATGCCAGGGAGGGGAAGAAGGAGGAAGGAGGGCTCAGCCCACTTCTTTCTGTCTTTCATGCTTGAAATTGGTGACTTCCCTAGGGGTTGAGGCTGGGAAGGCTGTGTGCAGATCCAGATGGGTCCTGGCTATCATCCTTACTTGTTATCACGGCATTTGTGCAGCTCTTTCTTACAGAGAGAATTGACGATAACACACATTGGATGAAAAAAGCCTCTTCCTGTTTGGCCTTTAGGCCCCTCACCCATGCTTTGGAGGAGGCAGGGGATGAAGCTGAACCTGTATGAGATTCTGTCTCTTCCTCTTCCTCTGACAAAGCAGCTGTGTAGTCCCAGGGGAGCCCCAGAGTCAAAGCAGCCCATCAAGGCCACCTGGGGACAGCTACCCAGCCCACTCCCCCAAGCAGAGTCCACAGTCAAGGTAGGTCCTGCCTCCCTGCAGGATAATAGTGTCGGGCTTTTTGCTAAGAACTCCTCTTCCAGCCATCCTGAAGCACATTTCGAATGTGCTCCTAGCTCCAGAAACAGAGCTGGGAAATTCTTTGATTCTAGCATTACACCCAATGCTGCTTTTTGCCTATACCTCATCTACTGAGGAATTTTTACATTTTGTTTAAAATTTTACTGTTTTCTAACAGTAAGACTCTTAAAAATGATTTTTATATACCTTCTTGCCCTACTAAACAGAAAACAGTTATCTCCTAGCTTATGATTAGGGTTGTGTTCTAGTTGCTAATGCTGCCAGAATGCAAAACACTAGAAATGGATTGGCTTTTATAAAGGGGGTTTATTTGGTTACCAAGTTATAGTCTTGAGGCCATAAAGTGTCCGTCAACAAAGGGTACCTTCACTGGAGGATGGCCAATGGTATCTGGAAAACCTCTGTTAGCTGGGAAGGCACGTGGCTGGCATCTGCTCCACAGTTCTGGTTTCAAAATGGCTTTCTCCCAGAATGTTTCTCTCTAGGCTTCAGTTTCTCTCCAAAATGTCACTCTCAGTTGCTCTTGGGGTGTTTGTCCTCTCTTAGCTTCTCCAGAGCAAAAGTCTGCTTTCAAAGGCTGTCTCCAAAATGTCTCTGTACACTGCAGTTCCTCTCTCAGCTGCTGTGCATTCTTCAAAGTGTCCCTCTGGGCTGTCGCTCCTCTTCAAAATGTCACTCTCAGTTGCTCTTCAAAATGTCACTCACAGCTGCACTGAGTTCCTACTGTCTGTCAGCTCATTTAAATGGCTCCAGTGATTTAATTTAGACCCACTCTGAATGGGTGGGGTAACCCCTCCATGGAAATTATCCAGTCAAACTTGGGTGGGGCACATCTCCACAGAAACACTCAAAGGATTCCAAAATCTAATCAACACTAATATGTCTCGCCACACAAGATTGCATCAAAGATAATGACATTTTAGGGGACATAGTACATCGAACTGGCACAGGGTGGAACAAAATTTCCTTTAGAAATTTATTGCCTTTAATTTGGAATCCATAATATTATGTCCAACTTGTTTAAACAATTCATATACATGTTTGAATATGCCTTAAAAAGACTCTACCAGGACGCACAACAATCTGTGGATAGTGTTTCAGTTTTGGAATGAAGACTGGGAATAGATTGGGGAGAGAGACCTTCATTTTTCTGCTCATACCCACCTGCACTAAATATTTTTATCCTTTAACCCAAGCATATATTATATTGCTTGTACAATAAAAATTGATTTAAAACATTTACAATAATATGAAAAAGAGAGACTATTATAACCAGGAGTTAGGCTCCCAGGCTAGCTCCACAAAGCCTTTTCAACCCATGTTGTTGCAGGCAAAAGTAACAGTGGACATTAGATACCAGCCCCCTGTGTAATGTTCCTCAAAAACCTCACCCTGAGCCCCAGAAATATTTCTTCCTTCCTGCTTTCTCCCCACCTGTCCCATGTTCCATAAATGCTGCCCAAGAAATAGAGACGGGACTCTCTCTTCCTCCTGTCTGGAACGGGCTGACCTCCACTCTGGAGCAGTGAGAGGATGGGTGGGAGAGGGTCCAGGTGTGCTCGCTGCAATGGAATGGTGGTCACAAGAGAGAGGAGAGACCCATATGTGGGAGGCAAATGGACATTTACTAAGGACTCACTGTGTGCCAGATACTCTGCCTGGTCTGTCTCATACCATATCTATTTTCCTTCTCCCAACAATCCCATAAGATGAGTATTATTGTCAGGAAACTGAACTTGCCTGAGATTGACCCCCACACCCCTAAAAATTGACAGAGCCGAGATTCAAACTCATAAACTTGTGACCTGTCCACTATAACTCAGTGACTCTCCAGCACAACCATTTCATTTAGGAGGCCCCTCTAAGTCTGGACAGGCCATTTGGACGGTAACCCGAGCTTCAGTAAAGTCCACATGAAATCTCCTATTAGCCTACGAGCAATAAGAAGGCAGGATCCTGCTCTGTTCATCTTTGTATCAGCAGAGTCTAGCCCAGTGCTGGAGCATGGTAGATTCTCAATGAAGGTTTGTTTGATTAACAAGAAACATTATTGCTTGCTCTGCTGTGCTTCCTAAGATAGAAAATTGAAATCGTATATTTTAGAAACTTTTTCAGCTGCAAATATTGAAGCAAGAAAAATGTTTTCTCATTAACCTTCTGTTGATTAGGAAATTCAAATAACTAAAGTACTGTAAGGAAAGTTCCTGGCTTAGGAATCATCCATTTATATAAACATATTGAATGGGAGTCCATCAAGAGTTAGAGCAGACTTGGTTTGCCAAGCTCTGAAACCTAATCCCCCTGTGGAACATTTGACACTTTCTTCTTTTGGGGAAAACCTACTCCTAGCTCCAGATAACTGACTTTAAAGCCACCTCATAGAATACAAAGCAAAAATCAGAGAAATGTACATTCCCTTTAATTAGAAGCATACTCTGTGATTAGTGTTTTCTTTCAGTAATTGGAAGTTGTTGAAGAAAAGAGCCCACTGTATCTCAGCTGTAAAGAAGCATGCCATTCAATAATAACTAACACTTATTTGGCTTTTGTAATACACAGTCTTTCGTATGGGTACTCTAAACCAAAACCTTATGAGCTATGTATGATTATTATCTCCATTTTTTCAGGAAACTGAGGCCTACAGAGATTAAATTTCTGGTCAGTTGTGCAGCTGGTATTAGAACCAAGGTCTGGGTCACCCCAAACCCCACTATGGATTGCCTCTTTTGGAACAGAAAGGGTAGTTGCTTGTGGAAATGATGGAGGACATGAAGGAAATTGACTCTGCAGATAGTCCATGGAGCCCAACAACTCATAGGATTAGTGAATAAGAAACTTCTCTTGGGACCACTGGAATCGGGGATATAGAGGTCATTTTTGACCTTGACAAGAACTGCTTTGGCAGAGTGATGGACTGAGAGCCTGTCTAAACTACTTATAAGAGAAAAAGGATGGAAAATAAATGGACATAATGAGTGTAGATAATTCTTTTGATGAATTTTGTTATAAAGGGTGGTTGAGAATTGGGGTGTTAGTTGGAGAGGGATGTAGAGTCAAGGAGGGATTTTTTTTTTTAAAAATAGGAACATAATAACATGTCTGTGTGCTGATGGGAATGACCTAGCACAAAGGAAAAATTTAATTTAGACAAGAAGGTGGACAAACCACTGTTACCAAGCAAGGGCTCACTGCCCAATGTGCATAGAAGCCAATACAATGACTTTGGGGTTTTGAGAAGAGAAAGAGGTTTAATGCAAGACCGACCAGCAAGGAGACAGGAGACAAGGCTCAAATCTCTGTTTCCTTGATCTGAGTGCTAAGGGAGATTTCATGGGAATGGGAGGTGAGAGGTGGGGGCAGAAGTGGGAGAGGTTTGACTTGGCTTAGTCCAGTTGGTTAATTATAGAGCTGTCCATATGTGGTAGAGTGGATTTTAGGCCAGATCTGCCTTATTGAAGGATTTTTCACATTTGATCTGCTTCTGACATTTCCTTGTCCTCGTGATCTTGGTTCTAAGGGATGTGACTTCTGCTCCTGGTGTCTCAAAGATCATCTAAAAGATCAGAGTCAGTGTTTTCTGCACATGCTCAGGTTATTTGACCTGCAGTTAAGCTCAAAAGAAAAGTTTACAGGAATAGAGGACACCCCCCCCCACACACAAACTGGTTTTGGCCTGCCCATAGCTTCATCACGGCCCTGTGTACAGGAGAGGGTGAGAGATCTAATCCACAATGGAAGAGTTGGCTTTAGATGGAGTACAGATGGTTTAACCTTAGTAACTGGAGAGTAGGACTGGAAACAGACTAGACAAATGTGGTGTGACTGCTGGGCTGCAGTAAGGTCCACTTGAGATTGGTAATTGTGAATTTTAAAAATGAAACCAGACAACATCTTTGTGTGTGGCTCCAACCATGTTTAGCTGGGTGCCAGCAGAGAGAAGGTGAAGGATTAGATTTTATCTGGGTTGTGGTTTTTCAGGTACATAGTGTGGAGAGAGAGAGAAGGGGGCATGGACTTGAGGATGTATGTAAGAGAGAAATTATAATAATGAACCATGGAATCTAAATTGGATAAGGAAGGCATGATGGAGAGTGAGGGACAAAGAAAACATAAACTCTAGGTGCTATTAGGGTCAAAGAGGCGTTGGATTGCTAGAACAGAAAGGATACACTGGAAAGGTTGGGAGTGGTGGTTGGAGAGTAGAATGCTTGACATCGAGATTATGGAGGCTATCCCTGTGAGAGCAGAGTGCTGGGATGAGGCGAGGCCAAGGAAGGGGAAGAAGGTCAAGGAACTGAGAGAGCAGCATACAAGAAGTATGTGGATACTGAAATAACAAGAATTATCACAGGGACAGACCTGGAGAAGGTGAGAGTGAGTCAGATGTCAATATCTTCAAGGAATGAGGTGGAAGAACCCAAGGGTCTTTGTGTAGGTGGCTGCAATTAAGAGATACAGTAGGTAATTTGGTCTTTTATTTTCAGGGAGAGCCAAATTTCAGTCAGAGCAAGAAGGTTAAAGAAACATTCAGAGAAGATGCTTAGGATAGGGGGGATTTTGCTGGTGAAGAACCATGTCTTCCAGAGGGCAAATGGGAGAATTTTAGGAGTTAGGAAGGGGATGGATTGATGTGTACAAGTATTTAGTGAAGCACATTCAATTCCTGGAGTTGGGAGCTCAGTTCACAGGAGGAGGAAAAAAAGAACAGGGTGGAGATATAGGGTTGAGAGCTCAAGAATGGCTGCTTTCTTGAGTAAGGACAGCTGCACTCCTGGGTCTCTGGTCTCAATGAGCAATGCTGGCTGAAGTGACTTCTTTCTGGTCCAAAGGCTAATAGTGGAATATCAGGGATGGCTGAGTGTTTAGGGTATATGAGCACATTGACACTGATCCGGGGGTCCCCAGGCTCCTGCAGCTGGTGCTCTGATCACGTTGAGACAATGGAATGCCCCCAGGAGGCTGCCCAGACCCACGTGCCTCCATCAAGGACAACCCTCCAAAAGAGACACCCCTTTTCCATATTTGCTCCTTCCTTCTTGATCCCTTCTCACATCAGATGTGCTGCGCTGTCTCTAGAGCACCTCCCAAAAGCCCAGAGCCGCCATCCCAGGCAGAGCGGTCCAGTCCTGGGGGAAAACGCATAATTCATCTGCTCAAGTTATTCAGGCCACTGACCCAGAGAGGGAGATTCCCACAATACACACTAATTAAAGGCCTATAACTCAGACTCCAGACCATAACTTCTGTTTCTACATTTTGTCAACGCTTTATATAATAGTGGGTGGAGCAATGCTCTCCCAAGCCGCAGCCCGCCCCCCCTCCCGCCTGCCAAAGTGCTGTGCAGTCATCCCTAAGTTACTTAACTTCTGAGCTTCAGTTTCCTCACCTGTAAACTGTAAACCTGTAAACTGAACCAGAGGAAATATTGTTTTAAGTTAGAATTCGGGTTCAAAAAGAAGGAAGGGGAGGGGGCCAGTTGAAATTCCTCCTCCCTATCTGCAAGACATTTTCAAGCTCTGAAAATCCTGCCTCTCCTCACCAGAAGCCACATATTTCACAAGCATCACATAAGAGCAGGTGTAATACAGAGGATCGTCTTAGAACTGGTCATGCTCTAATTTTTAATAAATGGTGAAAGGGGGGTTGAGGTGGGGGCGGGGTACAGCCTTCAACCCGGAGTTGGGAAGCAGCGTGCACGCCGCCGCGGAGCGTGACGGCCGCGGTCGCCTAGCAACGGGCGTGGGGCGGCCGGGGCGGCGGGGATGCGCGCGGGGCGGCCCGTAGGGTAGACGCGGGGAGCTCGCCACAGTTGCGCGCCCTCGGGCCTCCCGGCCGAGCGTGCAAACTTTGGGGCTTCTCGGCTCTGGGGAGTCGGCGCGAGGCCAGGCGCACCGAGGATGCTGAGGGCGGAGGATGAGGTCGCGGTCCGGCGCGCCCGGCCCGGAGAGCCGCGGGCGCGGGGTTGCACCCACGGAAAGTTGGCCCGCACCTGCCTGCGCTTGGAAAACGCGCGGTCCTGGGGCCAAGTTGCCCCCCAAGTTTCTTTGGCAATGTCTTACTCCCTGTGGATGGGCAGTCCGCGTACCTTGTGGCCCGGAGTCAACGGATTCTGAACGTTGGGAGAGAAACCCGCGCTTTTCTAGGGACCTGCGCCTTAACTGATGTTTAATCGATTCGCTTTTGCAATTCTATTTTTGCTTTTCTTCTTCCTCCAGACAGTGAGTGTGTGGAAGCTTCTCCCGCGTCCCACAGTCCGGAGGAGTTAGGTAAGTCTGCCCCTTTTTTGTCTTTTCTTCGAAATTCCGCCCAAGATCTGAGAGCCGCAAGTTTGGCGGTACGTCCGCAGCTGGGAGGCACTGAGACGCAAGCTGCGGGTGCCTCCGAGGGAAGGGACCGGGAGAACGTTCCCCAGGGTTGCGTGCCTCCCTCGCGGCGAGAACTAGCCTTTTGAGGATGGCGGGGAAATTGTCAGGAGCTGTCTTCTGTGTGTGCGTTGCCTGTCGTGTGAGTGGTGCTGCGTAAAGGAGCGCGGCTCAAAGCAAACTTCCCGACCTGGGGCCTCTGTGAGCAGCGCGAACTCGTCCTGCCCGGAAGGACCGGACGGTGGCTGGTTCTGCCTTGCCAAGTACCTAGCATGGAGAAGGACATCCTGAAAATAGCCCTTAACCTGAATTTAATGAAGTTGAGGGCCACATACTGCGATCTAGTAATTAAATGACAGAACCTGGGAGCTGTGTCCCTGGCTTCTGTTCCCCATTCGTCGGTGTCTCACAATAGGTCATTTCACCTTCTTATGCCTGTGGCTGTACATGGAGCTTTGTGGTGGATGAAGTGCGACATTTTTGTCAGAGACAGACTTCTTTGTGTGAAGAGAAGAAAATTTGCATTAATCAGGATCCTTCTAAGTATTCCTGCTACCCAAACTCATCCTGTGGCTTAGAGGTTGTGTCTTTTTCTTTTTTTCTCTCACTTTCGGGGTTAGCTTTAGCTGCTAACAGTCAGAGCTGTGAAGACTGGCCTCCGCATTCTCATATCACTAGCTTGAAAACCTTGCCTTCCTACTATGAAATGAAAGGATTTTCTTTTCCTGTATAAGTTGGCAGTAAAGAAGAGAAATTGTCCACAGACAGCAGTTTAAAAGACATTTCTCCATAGTAACACTTCTCAGCCTTGGGCTCCTGGTTCCTTGTCAACCTCTTGTCCCAATAAGTGTGTCCTCATCAAGTCCCACACCACCTTAAATAAAATTCTACCTCAGCAGTGACGACGTTCATTCATTTCTAGGAGCCAAGCACCCAAAATAGGTCTGGATCAAGGCTGGCATTCTGAGGCCAGGAAGAGTATCTTGCTTTATTTGGATGTTTCTGACGAGTTATGAGACAATCATGTCTCTGTAAATGGAAGCATAGATTAAATGAATGAGCAACATTTGCTCGAATCCTTTTATGAAATGACAATGACATCTAAACCCTGGTTCTTTGCATGAAGTGATTTTTAAAAGGGCAAATACTTGGTGATCTGCTCCACCTCTGTATAATTGTGTATAAATTACACCAGCATTGGCACTCCCCAGTGTGACAGAAGCTATTTGGTCCTCTTAAATTGTAGATAAACCTAAACAATGGCAGAATGAGCAGTGCTTGCTCTGACAAAGCCAACTATATTACTACTGCATCATTTGCATTCACAGAGTGATTTATGTACCAGAAGGGCCCAGGCATTTGACCCTCTTTTATCTTCATATTCCCCTCTGGGATTAACAGATTGGACAAGCATAACCTTCTCTCCTGCCCAGCTGAGGCACTGATAAATAGGTGGAGCCCTTCAGATTAGTTGTAGAGAATAAGAAAAGTTATTTTCTCTTCAGCTTCTCTGAGAAACGCCCAGTTTCTTAAGAGGCGAGAGTCTGATAGGAGCCACCAGGTTCCCTCCTGAGCTCTGGGCTTGCAGAGTGATTAAAACAATGAAAAGAGTCTGGGACCAGGGTTCTAGTCTTTCCTTAGTAGATATGTTTATTTTGAGGGCTTCAGTTTCCTCACATGAAAGGTGGGGGTTGGATCAGATGACCTCTAAAATGTCTTTCAGTTCTGGCCTTCTGAGATGCTGCAGATGCTTTAAGGAAAAGGATACCCATTGTCATTAGGCATTCAGTATTTGCATTCACTTGCCATATTGTTTGGGTGCTTGGGTGTTTGGTGTCTCCAAAGGGTAGTCTCTCCCTGACAGAGCATTGTTTCCATGTTATTCAGGTCAGAGGGAGCTAGCATTTCTTCCTTGGAAAAAGTGGTGATAGTGTTTTGTGCTTTTCTTAGACACAGCAGGGAGAATGCTTCTTACAGCAGTTGATGAGTTTGTCAACTGTTGCAACATGGCAGCCATTCTTTCTGGAGCATAGATGAGCACAGATTCACCCTCTGGTTAGAATATAAGGGAACCAGAGAAGAGCCAGAGGGAAGTCGTAAAGACTTGGTTTGAATTCTACCAGTCACACTTACTGTGTGAACTTGGGTGGGTGATTTAACTTCTCTGAGCTTCAGTTATCTCCTTAACACAATTGGGGACCTTGCATGGCTACTGGAAATGGTATATGTAAAGCCCTAGCATCGTATGTTGTGTCTGCAGATATTCAGGAAGTGCTTGCTATTATTATGTTCATTATTATTATTCATTTGAAAGAGACTTCTTTTCCATGTGGGAAGGAAGGAGTAGCTCTGATCAGTTGTCTCATCAACTAACCAAAACCATTTGTACTTCTAGAAGCTTCTCTGGAGTTACCTAGTCTCAAAAAATAGATACCCTGGGATGGTGATCAAGTCAATTGAATTATTTAGTGGTTTTTCCCCAGAGCAACATATGCAATAGTTTCCCTTCTGAGGTCCTTGGTAACAGTCCCAACTGCCTTGCGGCAAGATTGAGTTTGTTTCACCTCCTGCATTTTCATGTAGGCCTCCAATTAAACTACAGCTGCCTCCTTGGGAGATTTATTCTCAGCAAGCTCATGTAATGAAAATTTAGTTACCAAGAAAGGAGTTTGGGAAAAGGCAGTAGGAAAAGGGACGTATTTGGGTGAATGCTGTATTGAAAGCCACTGTGATGAGGTATCAAGAAATATGCCCTCTCTCCTGTAGTGGTAGTACCATTTTCTAAGGTGGCAAGGGACACATATCTCTATAGCCTTTCCGTAGTTCCATCCAAAACTAGAAGTAAAGGCCATCTGAGGAGGTAAGAACGAATGCCAGGAGAGTTGGGGTGAACCAACTAATAACCTTCATTGACTGCCCAGTATCTAGAGGATAAACTTTGGCTTGGCATAGAAAGACTGCCGTGCTCTGCATCACCCCACCTTCTTGAGTCTTCTAGTTACATTGAACTATGGGGCAATCCTCTAAATTCAACCCTGTTCCCCTGGCCTGCTTGCCCTTCCTCCTCCTTCTGCCTTTTTCCCCTGGCTACTTCCTTCAACTCTAAGCCCATGTATCATGTCCTCCTAGTGGATTAGAACCGGAGGACGCTTTTAAAGGTCCTGAGGCTGGGTCCTCAAGCTGTCCAGTTTCATCAGAAATCTCTGAGATGTGGACCTGCACATCAGTATTTTTTTAAAAATTACACTTCAAGTCATTTCAATATGCAGTTAGGGTTTGCAGCACTGTACCAGATGGCGGGCACCTCTGTAGCTCTAGAGCCAGCACAGTGCCTGGCATATGTAAATCTTCAATAAATGCTTGTTAAACAAGTGAGTAAAGGAGTCACCCCTGAGATGCTCTGTCTTTTCATAGTTAAATATCTCTAAGCTTGGCCTCCCCATGTGTCAAAATGTGTTGAGAACTGAATCCCTGCATCTGCCATGTGTATCTCTATCCTTTGTTCATTATTTAGGCTTATCCTGTTTATTTTCTCTCTTTCTTAAAATTTGAAGTTTTGAAACAATTTTTCAGTATAAAAGTAATCTAGGATTATTCCAGAAAATTTGGACATTAGAAAATTTGGACTTTAGAAAGAATGGGGGAAAAAATCTACTCCCATCATCCAGAAGCAAACTGGTGCCTTGTTTTTCTTAACTTTTCTTAATGTGTTGCCCTTTGGGTTTGCTTGACCCCTGGGAAGCCTCAGTGAGCTCAATTACTGCTCTCGTTGCTCAGACTCTGTGAGCTGACCCCTGAACTGCCCCCTGGGGGCTGGAAGAGGAGGAGCGTCTCCTGAGAAGAGCATTCTTGGAAGCCACTAGGGCTAACTCCCCTGGGGGCCAGTGTACCATGAGAAAGGCTTTTCCTGTGCTATTCTTGCTGTCCTATTTCACACAGAATGTTTGGGTATTATTGGAATCAATAACAACATTTGTGTTATGTCTTTAAAATAATAAATGTTTGTCAGCCCCCACTCCCATCCTTACCCTCCTAGGATATGGGACAGGATTGCAGCTCTGGGTAATGGTATTTGTGCCTCATCACCTGTATGATCTGAGTGCAGCGGTTTGTGAATATAAAATTAGTCAGGATAAGCTAACTGCTGTAATAAACCCAAATCTCAGTGGTGTAACAAAATAAAGGTTGTGTTTGCTGCTAATGTCACCATCTAGAATTGGGTTGTTAGAGGGCTCTGCTCCATGTGTTGATCGAGAGCCTCATGCTTTTTCCATCCCCTGGCCCTGCCATCTCCTAAGGCCTCAGATGCCGTCATGTAATCCTTTGTGTCCTTTTGACAGACAAGTAAGTAAGGAGAGCAAGGGAAATATGTGCTCACCCTTGATTACTTCAGCCTGGAAATAATGTACTCACTCCCCCTCGTATTCCCAAGGTGAGAACTAGTCCCATAGCCTCACCTAGATGCAAGAAGGATGGGAAATGGAGTCTGGTAATGTGCCCAGGAAGAAGAGGGGAACACTTACTGCTTAAACCATAATGACTCAACCTCATCCTGGCTGTGCAGGTACTTAGTCTTTGTATTATTTAGGATACAGGTTTGACTGCTGTAACAAAAGCCAGAATGACAGTGACTTGAACAATATACAAGTTAATTTCTCTTTCATTGAGAGCATAAGCCATCCAGTGTTGATACGGTAGCTTCATGGTGCTCTGATATCCTCGATATGTGGCTTCCATGCAGTGGTCTGAGGTAGCTGTTTCAGATTCCACTGTCACATCCATATTCCATTTCATGGGAAAGAGAGGAAAAGGGGAAGGTCCAATCTGAAATCTGCACACTTCACTCACATTTCATTGGCTAGAACTTTAGTCAGAGATAGTCATACCTAGTTCCAGAAGGCTGGGAAATTAGGGTGGGGGTAAGGTGGGGTAGGGTGGGGTCAGCTACCAGGAGAATGGTTGGGTAGGATGCAGGGAGAAAGAGGTGCTAACAAGTTTTAGGAAGTATGGCATAGTGGTTCAGAGCATGGACTCAGGAGTCATACTGTTTGGGTTTGAATTCTACCTCTGTCTCTTGCTGTTTGCCCTTAGTCAAGTTACTTAATCTGCATATCCATTCCTTAATATATAGGATCACATGCTGGCTATTCTCTGATGTTCCTTTAGACCCACTCACTACCCTTCACCACTCTGCTCTGTGCCCTGGAAGGCTGACGTTTTGGAATGAGTCACTGGCTTCCAGTAGGGTATGGCTAGTGAGCGGCACTGGCAAGATATGGGAGGGTGGGAAGAAAGGGATGTCACGATGCTTATTCCTTTCCTGTCAGCCTGTGGGATGACATGGCTGTATTTAAAGAAAACAAAAAACTTCATTTTGAAATACTTTCAAACCTATAGGACAGTTACAAAAATAATACCCCCATACAGAAAACTCCAACATACACCTACCCCCACAGATACCCACATTCACCAATTTTAACATTTTGCCACATTTGCCATATCATTTTATCTATCTGTCCATCTCTGTGTCCATCCGTCCATTCATCCATCCATCCATCCACCCATCCACCCATCCATCCATCCATCCATCCATCCATCCATCCATCCATCCATCCATCCATCCATCCATCCATCCATCCAATCTCCTTCTCTCCCTCTCTGTATGTCTGTCCCTCTATGTTATTTATTTATTGAATGTAGGTTGTATTCATCATGCTCCTTGTACACCTAATACATCCATGTTCA